>SMSQ01013634.1:38790-57992 GCA_019453375.1 Ctenoplectra terminalis | reverse complement strand
GGCAAAAAAAGGCTAAGAAATTTTTAATAACCAGACAGGATGTGCACGGTCAGTTTCCAGAACGCAATATCGCACGCGCGCGGAAACACGATTTCTGCGAGAATGAAACTCTTCGGTAGTAGTAATACGTATGATCTGACCTGCTTTCAGTAGTTACCATGCATATGGCTCAGACAAGCACGTCGGTTTATCTGCACGGAAATGAAGACGTGAAGCGTTTCTTTAGAACGAAATGCTACCGGAAGCATCAAAAGTTTCCATTCGAAGACATTCGAACGCTCTTCCTGCGTACATTCCATTTCTCAAATATGAAATTGTTATGCGAACTAATGGTAGTCCATAAAAAATTGCATTCTATATTCTACGGTATATCCGGCTCGTTCGTATACGCGTTATTATTTCCTGAATTATTTAAAATACAAAAAAATATTTGGTAAAAGGTAATTTAATTTCGCGGGAAGAATTTGGTAAGGTATTCGGATTTTTTGTTTTTTGTTTTTGGCATTTTTATTTAAAGAGATATCATTGCCAATGTAATTTTTTTAGAAGGAACTATATATTTTTATTATTGCTGATTTATTAGAAGACGAATTTAACGATGTGTATATAACGACTATTTTTAATTATATTTAATAATATATCGGCTATTTTTATAAATATTAGTAGTGAGCGCCGAGTTTGATAGTTAATTAAGATACGCGAGACGGTAAACAATTAATACGACGCTACTGTGAATGTTTTATACATAAGTTACTATTTATTGATTGAGAATATTATTATTTGTACATTTTTTGTAAATAAAGTTTAGTTGTATTAAAAGTGCAGCAATGAGATATTCTGTTGGAAAAAAAATATATGTGTATATTAACCGACAGAAATAACCCTGGTTTACATAGTACGTTTTCATATTAGTCATATGAAAAGCAAGATATCATGATTTAATCTAAGAAAAAAAATATATATATTAATAATATTAATAATAATAATATGTATATATTTTTTCTTCTAATCTAAGAAAAGCAAGATATGTTTTAATTCCATTTAATCTAATTCCATCTAATATATACATTTTTATTATTAACATTATTAATGTATATTTTTATTATTAATATTATTAATATGTACATTTTTATTATTAACATTATTAATATGTATTTTTATTATTAATATTATTAATATTAATATATATTTTTTTATTATTAACATTATTAATATATTTTTTTTTTCCTTAGATTAAATGGAATTAAAACATATCTCGCTTTTCTTAAATTAGAAGAAAAACAAATATATATATTAATATTTGTGACGTGGATTAAAATGTGATTTTATAAGAACGAGTGAAGAACAGAAAAAAAGGTGCTGCGACATTGATGTTGATCGGCCTGCGTCACCGAGAGAAGTGCGACCTGGTAAACGATCAAGCGCGAAGCCGTTTTGAACAAAGTGAATCATAGATGCTTCCGGAATGTGCGACGCAAATCTCTCTCAATATTATTAATATATATTTTTTTCTTAGATTAAATGGAATTAAATCATATCTTGCTTTCCCTATGATTAACCATTCCTATATGAAACAGGGTTATTTCTGTCGAAGCGAATTAAAAAAAATATAAGCTCCTCGAAAACGAGCAACAAGCAAACCTTTGATCCCTCCTCAAAAACAAATTTTTGGATGGGAAAAAGAGTTGTAATTTTTCTTTTACAAAATTTGAAGATGTTATCTAAAGTTTTTAAACTTTTTTTACACTTTTAGTCACTGAAAAATATGTCGGATATAAATAACCCAACTTACAGTTTAAAGATACTCAAAAACATTTACACAGTAAGGATTAATATACTGCTCTTTTATACATATAAAGTGAGTAATATTAATAAATATAAATATCATCACCTGAACTTTTTAAACGCAATAAGTACAAGAAAGTAACGAACATTTTCCTGCAATAAATCCTCCATCCTATAAACTAAAACAAGCATTGAACATTTAGAACAAATGCTTCGTTCATGTGTGTCAATTTTCTACCAATGAATATTGCTAAACAAAAAACAATTTAATTTTTCTCCAACGTTGCAATTTTTACTAAAACAAGTATTGAACATAATAAATAGTTCGTTCATGTATGTCAATTTTCTATCAATGAATATTGCTGAACAAAAAAAAATTTAATTTTCTCTACTGTTGCAATTTTTACTAAAACAAACATTGAACATAATAAATAGTTCGTTCACGTACGTAAATTTTCTATCAATGAATATTGCTAAACAAAAAAAATTTAATTCTCTCTAACGTTGCAATTTTTACTAAAACAAGTATTGAACATAATAAATAGTTCGTTCACGTACGTAAATTTTCTATCAATGAATATTGCTAAACAAAAAAAATTTAATTCTCTCTAACGTTGCAATTTTTACTAAAACAAGTATTGAACATAATAAATAGTTCGTTCATGTACGTCAATTTTCTACCAATGAATATTGCTAAACAAAAAAAATTTAATTCTCTCTAACGTTGCAATTTTTACTAAAACAAGCATTGAACATAATAAATAGTTCGTTCACGTACGTAAATTTTCTATCAATGAATATTGCTAAACAAAAAAGAATTTAATTTTCTCTAACATTGCAATTTTTACATTGTACCTTTCCTACTGAAATATGTATTGCTGCAAGCATTAAAATTAACTTGGAGCTAATCCTTAATTTAAACACAATTTTTCGACTTCATCTTGTTTCCCAGTAAAATTTGTCGCATGCATAATTTAAACGCGGTTGACTCGCTTAATGAGGACAATTTCTAACCGTAACAAAGCCAAGGAATCTACTTATGCCTCGAGAAATTACGATTAAATCGGATGGAAGCGTAACGACGCTCATACGGGACGATGGTTTTAAACTGAAAACGGGGGAGGACAACCAAGGTGGAAGTAGAAATGAGAGAAAATGGATAGTGTCAGCGTCGACCAATCTACTGCTTGCACCCGAGGGGATAAACTTTCAATTGCTGTAACTTGGTAACGAGGATAAATTGGATATTTTGTTACGGTCTTGCAGTTTTGACTTCGCATTGGACCGCGTGACATCGTCTCTTGATATTCCGTCCAACTGACCGGAAATATTTCACTTATTGCACGCCAGGCTAGGTCTGTTCGAGTCCATTTCACAAAGTAACGGTAAAAACGTGTAACAAAAAAATGTTTTCAACAAAAATTTATCGATATCGAGTGTATGAAACATGGCGACGATAAAATCTTCAAACACAGATTGTTTGAAGAAATGTTACGGAGATAATGTACATCGATTTTGACGAAACTTTAATATGATATACAAAGGTTAGCCTTTTTCGCTGTCTGATTGTCCAGTGTTTTTTTGTTAATAACTCGTTAACCCTTTGCACTGGTAAACTTTTTTAAGCTTCAAAGAACTATTGTGAAAACTTAACGTGTTCTTTTGGAAAGAAAAACAGAAAATTATAAATGTTTACGATTTCTTATTTATTTGGTTAATTTACTTTTATTTTAAAATAAAATAAGTGTTTGGATTAGGAAGGCAAAGGGTTAATATCACCTCTTCAAAATGAACGATCGCCGATATAAAAGAAATACATGTTTAACCCTTTGCACTCGGAGTTTTTTTTTCGTTCATATTACCAACAACTCGAAGCAGTTTCGGTGAAAAAATCATATTTATATATACGTAAATGATGTGCGCGTTCAAAGGAAAGACATCATTGTATGTTATTACTTTTTTTTTAATCGATTATAGATTCAAATGTTGTGTTATATAAGAAAACAAAAAACTATAACATTATTACATTTTGTAATTCATCGCTACTACTTTCAATATCACTGTAATTCTCACAAATTTTTCTTTTATTTGTCATATCGGGGTATAAATTTGAATTCAAAATATGCTGTTATCGAGAACGCCATTATCAGCAAAAGTGATTTATCTTTGTCCTTATGGAATGAACTAAATATTATTTGCATTGTCTCCATAGCGGAGCCCTCGAGTTTGAAGACAAATTTTAAATGGCTCCGCTCCGGAGCACTCGAGTGCAAAGTATTAATACTGAAATTACCAAAGCAGTCAAAATGAGCGACTTGTAATTTCTCGTAGAAATTCTATAAATTTAGAATGATGCTATTTGGAGGATCTTTCATAATTTCGTGTAAAAAATATAGATAAAGATTCGTTTTCCTTGCGTTATCTATTTTTTAGAACACCTATAATTTTTATTTCTTGGGGTACAAATAGGTCCACTTTAATCGCCGGTAGTTTTACTATTAACAAAGCCGAATTTAACATTTTCGCGAAGAAAAAAGTTGCTTGGAATCATCTCAGGAATCACCCCTTAGAGAGACTTTTGGGACACTCTGTAGATATCGAAAAAATATTAGACACGTATTTTTTTTTATATCCACCGTCGTTCACTTTGAAGGGATGATCAGGGGTAATAAGCCTTCAAAGTAAGGTATAAAGGTTTTTAAACAAATTAATTGTTTTTTTACTCTTTTACACAGCTGGATTCGGCATTAAAAAATATACAAACCGTGCGTTTAAAGTTTCTTTCTATCTCTATATATATTTTATTATTAGTTTTGGAGATATACTATCAAATAGGATTTTCATCCCTTACTTTAAGGGCTGATATCATCCCTTCAAAGTGAACGATGGTCGATGTATAAAAATACGTGTCTAATATTTTTTCAAGATCTATATCGTATCGAAATTTCATCAAAATTGACGTGTGTCAACTCCGTAATATTCCTTTTAGCGAAACAAAGGTCGCCAAAGCTTTTTCAAATAGAACATATATATATATATTTTTTACATTATAGTGTAAGAAACATTAAGACGAATTCAACGAGTATAATAACATCATATCTTTATAAACACAATACATGAATATACATGAATATACATGAATAATGGAATTTGATTAAGTACACTCTATTAAATGCAAATGGCGTCCGTAACATTCTGCACTTTTCTGTAAACCTTCTTTATATAACAGCTTTTTAATAAACAGCGACCCCTAAATAAAACCTTCGCGACGCTACTAAGGATGATGACTTTGGAAACGTATTAACCAGTTAACTGTGACGATCTCTTTGCAAAGAGCGCACCAACTTTGTGTCGCGATAATGAAGCGATGACGGGAATAGTTAGCTCTCAGGAAGGTACGAATCCAACTCAAATTATTTATAATTTTTATTTGTTCGTTTCATTTCGTCTTGACATCTAAACATTTTAAAAATATTAAAATTTACCAATATAATTTAGTTTTCGCCAAAATTACAATTTAAATATCGAATTGTAACAAAGTTTCACGCATGACGGATATAACCGTCGTGACAGAAAATTCTGCCACGTCTCCGTGACGGATATAGTTGTCAAACACACTTAACTGGTTAATAATCTGTTATGTCGTGGATCCTCATTATTTGGAAAGTTTACGTTTGATTTACGCTTTCGGAATTAAAATTTATGCAATTACCTGGGTACCGCGGTTGTTTAATAACCGTGAACATTTTTGTTGTCCGTATAAGGGTTAATTAGGTATTATCCCTTTTTTCGTAGAAACAAAATTCTGCCACATCTCCATCACGGATATAGTCGTCAAACGCACTTAACTGGTTAAATAATTATTATTCAAATCGGGGGTGGTTCAATTTTTATGAATATTTATGTATCAATTTTACGAATAGTCTGCACTAAGCTATATCTCTTCGTTTTAAAATGTAATATCGTAGATTTCCAGTTACAATCCCTAAGTGATCGCGTTTTTGTTAATTTCCGTGAATTTTAATTTTTATCCATCATCCCTTCGAATTACCTTTTTTTCCTAATTCAAGTTTCAACTACCACAGTCTTCGTGCATTTTTCATTTTACTACTTATTCAATTGGAAACCAATTTTTAACAATATAACATTAAATTTTCAATGTCGTGGAACTGGAAATTAAAATTCAGGTTCGTTCCATTTCAAATACGCAGTAGCATTGAAACGATTAGCAATTGCACTCATTGTAACCGCGAATCCATAGAAAGCGTTTCCACAGTAGCGATGAATTCGAAGCCGAAAACACGTGAACCTTCTATAAACCAGCGGCTAAACGCGAAACGAAATTCAGTTGGTATTTTAGTACGAGTGAATGCATAATTTATGAAACGCTAAACGAGACTGAAACATGCCAGGACTGTAATCAAGTTTAAACGGATGGTTTTCACTCTTTTATAAACGATATTCTTCGAAAATTACTCATGCAGTCGACGTTAATTCACCGGTTAATTAAATCGTACTATCTGACCTGTTGCGAGAAGAAATTGATGAAAAGATCGTGGCTCGTGTAACGTGAATTTCTCGAGAGCTGATACATGCATTTATTCACGATTAAATGGTATTTGTTTAAAACTGTCAAGTATAATGAAGCGTAACGAACGTTTTGAAGATTCACTATTGGAAACCCTTCCACTTGTAATTAAATCGGGTACTCGTGTATAAAATATGATAGCATTTTAATTATTAATGCTCAAATCTATGATTTAACTTTAAATAAAAAATTTGATTAATCTTCTACCGACAATAATAAATAAACTGTGAATTTTTGTGCAAATTTGTGCAGAATGCACGTAATATGAGAAAATATACTAAATATCCAAATTATAGTGCATTTATTAAATTGCAATACCTGCTAGGTGAAATAATTTTCTACCGAAGTTCTATCTTTTTTTATTATACTCTCAAAAATATAAATTTCCATAAAAATCCACATTTTAATAATCAAAATTAAGGTAGAAAAATTATATAAATATTGATCTAAGTTATACTAAGAGAATGTTATAATAAATGCCTGAAATCTTGTTTGAGTAATAGGTAACAATTAAAATAGTTAACTATAATTTGTTCGTGATCGATGAGTGCCACGATTGTTTTATTTAAATGCTCCAGTATGAGAACCATTAAGAGATTTATGAGAATAGAATGTAGGTTCTTTATATGCATTTTTTTCAGGCGCTGCAATTATTAAAATAATAATTAAACTTGAATAAAATAGCAGGGCTTGAAACATTGGTTTTCAACTTTTTTATTTCACGCTTATTGAATTCATTGTGTCAAACGTAAATTAAATATTAAAAGACTTGAACTTCAGAATTTAGAAAAGAAAAATAGGAAGAAAGACTAACCATTAAAGGATTAACACTAGAACTACCGACGATTAAAGTATACTTATTTCTACCGAAGAAATCAAAGTGGAAAGTATATAAAATAATATGTAATGCAATTCAGACAAAAGTTTATCTATATTTTTAACGGAAAATCACGGAAAATCTGCCGAAAGGCACCATAGTTAATTTATAAAGATTCTGTAAAAAATTACGAATGGGTCATTTTGACCATTTTGGTAGTTTTAGTGTTAAGGAGTAATTTTGTTTAAAACTAGTAGTTAGGCTTACTTACTAGAGTAATATTTAAGTGACACGAAAATTACAGTAATCTAACCACCTCCTTCATAAATTTTAATTTCTAACATTACTATCAATTTCTAATTAAATAATTAAATTATATTTAATTATGAATTATATTTAATTATAAATTATATTTAATTATGAATTGTATTTGATTATAAATTATATTATGAACTATATTTCATTAGAAATTATATTTAATTATATATTATAAATAATATCTAAATTATCACGATCAAAATAAAACCTTCGCAAGAACCAAATTTCCGGGGTAATTTAAAACAAATTTTTATTCGACTTTACTAACAAGATATGAAAATTGCCTCTGAAAAGCCATAGTAAATTTATAAAATTGCTGCAAAAAATTACGAATGGGTTATTTTGACCACTTTGGTAGTTCTAGTGTTAAGATATAACTTATATTCTTTGCTATTATTGTATTTTCCAGAACTTTTACTTCATTCCTTATTCAGTATTCGACTTTTTTTTACTAATACCACATTTACATTAAACGGCACGTATTAGTAAAAATTTTTCCTAAAAAATACTCTCCGTATCTACAGGTTGATTGAATTTTTATGAAAGATAGTGACCGCATTACGTTCCATATCTAGAATTAATTGAATTTCGAACAATAGATTTAAACCCATAGAATTTTCCTAAAAATATCCTCCATATCTGTGCGTTAATTAAAACCTGGAGGATATTTTCGGAAATTCAGGTACTTTCGAAAAATACCGCTTCTATCCGCAAGATAATGCTCATTGAAATCTTTAGACGAGTGAATATCAAGAGATCGTTTTTATAAAAACCGATAGTTGCGGTTGTCCACTCGAGGCCGGCTGCTCATGGCTTTTCCACTGCTTCGTCCTTCGTTTGGCGAAGTAATGAAACGTCGATATTCATGCGCTCGTAAAAATCCAGATATTTATATTTGATGGTCACTCGGGGAACATTTTTGCGGCCGATTATCGTTTTAAGTTGAGAAACGATTAACCTCTCGTGCAATTCAGTTCAATAAATATATGTAAAACGGCAAAAAAATTTGTTTTAACATGCTCTAAGGTATTTTAAAAACAAAACTACAGTTCTATACTGTATAAATAAAAAGTAATGAATGAAGTACAAGTTTTGAATAATTTTAAACATAAATTTATAATTAATTCTAAAAATATTATATAAATATATAATAAACATAAAGATGTATAAATAAAAAGTAACGAATGAAATATAAGTTTTGAATAATTTGAAACATAAATTTAGAATTAATTCTAAAAACATTCTAAGAAGAGAATGTCGTGTTTTGAGTTTTGTGTTTACATAAATATCCGCTGTTTATCAACCACTAATTTTAAAACAGCTGATTATATGATATAAATAAATAATTTTTGTATAGATACATACTTAACCCTTTGCATTCGACTGGCGCCATAATTTTCTTCAGAGTTTCGAATTAAATTCTGTATCTTGGTTAATTCAAACACTTCTTTTGTTTTAAAATAAAGTAAATTAGATAACTAAATACAAAATTGTAAACATTTGTAATTTTCCGTTTTTCTTTCTAAAAGAACACTAAGTTTTCACAGTAGTCCTGAGAAACTTAAAAAAGTTCGCGAATGCAAAGGGTTAAAATTAATAAACGCATTAAAGCTGTTTTCGGTTCAATTTTTTCAAAAGAACTTGACTTTATTGAAACATTATTCCTACCACAAATTATTCAGAAATTTTTTTCAAAAGATACCGTATAACGAATAATATTCTTTTCGAGTATTTAATGAGACAAGAATATCAAATTTAATTATTCGTATTCATTGCTATAAAAAAAAAATTATACTAAACTTCTTGTTCGTTGTTAAAATTATTACAAAAATATGGTTAATACCTTTGAAATAATTTAGATTCAGTTTACACAATTAAAATGTTAATTAATATCGTTCAATGAATTTCTGTTATTACTTTTATTTTGATACGATTTTTCTTTTTTTTTTTTTATCAAGTATTGTAAAAATAGTAATCTTAAAATTAATTGATATCAGTATTAATTCGAGCTGTGCCGTTTACCGTATTTAGGTACTTGTTTCATACACTTATACAAATTTATTACTACACTTATTTTTGCATACTCGCGCGTACATAAGTGTATTTTTATTTTCCACGTAAACAGCTTTCTTTCAACATTCTCTGTCGTTTCCGTTCCATTTTTCGTCACACGTCGCTTCTGATTATGTCCAACAAATTTCATCCCTGCCCATAATTCACAAAGATTGAAACACAACTGTAGTTTAATTGGAAGCGGTGAAAAAAGCACAGTTTAAAATTACTTTCCAAATGATACTGTTTCGAATGCCAACATTGCTAAGTTTTTAATGAGAACCGTGAACAGTTTCCACGGACAGAATGAAATTCTATTAGCAGTTCTTTGTACGCGTTCAAAATGCTTGCTATACAAATTTCTTTAATATCTCTTCTATAACACGTAAAGCAGGCGGGGAAAATAATTTTTTGCCAAAATACTTTTCACACCATGCGTTTACCGAAATACACATCGAGATTAAAATGTTTTAGCAATCATTTTCTACGATACAAACTTCGTAGAGTAAAACTGATCACAAAATTCTATTTAAATTATTATTAACAGTATTAGTAATCATTTACTACGATATACATTTTCTGTGGTACGGTTGATCGTGATGTTCGATTAAAAAGTTTATAATGTAAATTAAGAACTTTCTTCTTAACACTTCCGTTGTTAGAATAAAGTATATCTTAAAATTTTCGAACTAAAGAAATCTTTGCACGAAAATCTTAATAATTAAGAATAAACACCGAGTGACTCAAGGCTTTATAACAAAATCTAATTCTCTATACAGAATTAGAGAAAATGTAATAGAGAAAAATATGTAATGCTATAGTTACGTTTTAGATCCATTGCATTATTTTTTGAATCTCTAGCGTCATCGTTAATAATTAAAATATGCAGCTGATGCAATATTAATCCTGCTACGGTCTTCGAGAGTTCCTCCATCCAATCGTGTTTCCATTCACTTAAGAAAAGCTTTCTAATTTGAAAAAAAAAAAAAAAAAATAAAGCCACAAGATCAAACCGAAAGGAGAGAATACTCATATTAATAAAAAATGCTTAGCATTTATCTCAAATTAGAATGGAAAATTGGATTAGGTGAAAAACGACCACAAGGACCGTAGTTAAATCTCTAAAATAAATAAGAATTGACGATAATTTCTTAAAGAATTGCTGTGTACAATTGAAGATGTGGATAGAACCGTGGTAGAAACAGAAATAATTAACACTAAAACTACCAAAGCGGTCAAAATGACCGGCTTGAAATTTCTCATAAAAATTCTATAAAGGGCATAGCCGGTTAAGGGGGTCAAAAGTGCCCCTAAATCGAATTCGACTTGCGATGGATCATTCGATAGCTTATCGAGAAAAATCAATTTGTGTCAAGTTTCAACTTTGTATCTTCACCGGGGGGATAGTAAAGGGTAAAATTAAAAAGTCACGTTTTTGCACAATTACTCCAATCCTAGAGCATGAAAAATTCTAAAAAAAATCAGAGATATTATTGAAATTACGGTTAGCGAAGCACATGTTATGGAATTTTTTCAGATTTTTAGATTGAGAATCCAAGCGGTAAAAAATAAAAAAACGCAAAAAAATTCAGAAAAATGCCAATTTCATATCGAAGGAATCACGGATCTATGATTATCTTTTTTGAGTAAGTGTATATTATTGATGCTACTACGCTCCATTTTTTTCAGATTTTTTAATTAGGTGCGCCATAGTTAAAAAAGTCAAAAACCGCTTTTTCGCAGTTTTTTGCGTGTCAGGATAACCTATACGGCAAATTTTCGTGTGTTCTTTATAAAACAAGTATCTTGTGCAATGTTCAATGTTTTCACGTACGAAATTAAATAAAGAAATTAAATAATTCAACCCGCTATGCCCTTTACAAGGATTCAGTTTGGCGAATTTTTCGTGATTTTCTGTAAAAATATAGCTAAAGATTTTTTCTTCTTACGTTAGATATTTTTTAGAATACCTATCATTTTTATTTCTTTAGGTACAAATAGGTCTGTTTTAATCGTCGGTAGGTTTATTGTTAATATTTCGATACAGAAATAAAAAAAAATGTATTAAGAAAACTAGCTCTGCATTAACACTAGAACTACCGACGATTAACACGTTGACTGGCACGCGCGTTTACAGTAAAATCTCCTTCAGGCCACGCGTACCGCTGTACGAAGCGTATTCTTCGTTATATTAATTAATTTAGTTTACTTATTATATAATTAACTTAGTTTATATTAATTAATATTGAATAGTTTTGTTACTTCCTCAGCGAAATATCTTTTTAAACACATACGAATATCCTTCGCAAGTAGTCAAATAAGCGGCCCGATCAGAAACTTTACTGTGACCCGAATATGGGTGACGTGGCAGTCAACGTGTTAAAGTAGAGTTATTTGTACCAAAGAAATGAAAATGATAGGTATTTCGAAAAATACCTATAATAAGGGTAACAATTCTTTATGCATATTTTTTACAAAAAATTACGGGAAATCCTCAAAAATTCATTATTGTAAATTTCTAAAATTTCTATAAGAAATTATGGACAAGTTATTTCGACTTGTTCGGTAGTTCTAGTGTTAAACCAGATAATAAAATAAGTTGCTTTTTGTTTTAGAAAATAAATATTATCAAATTACCAAAAGTATCGAATTTCAAAATTAAAAAATAATATATATGGACGATAAATAAAAGAAATTTGTTAATTATCTACAGATTATTGAAATCAAACAAAACACGATTTGACAGAATGAGTATCATTCCTAGCGGAAAGGTGAAGGAACTTTTCGAACTCTAACTAACAATAAGTATGAATCTCAAGTATTTGAGATGCCGAAGAAGAGATCAAGGTGCTGTTTGTGTTTCAGTGGTTTCTAGGAACGTATGTGGAATTTTAAAACCAAGAAAATGCATGATATGAGTGCGGTACGTGCATATCATAATTTAAAAGAAACGGTGAGAATCGCGAAGTAAAAAAAGAGCCGAAGGGTAGAAAAGTATGGAGCGGAGTTATAGTTCTAGAATTAGAATCAGAAACTAAGATCGTATAGAATGGATGAGTATAGAAAAGTGAAACATTTTGTAATTGAAAATCAGTGTTGGAATTAAGTTTGTCCAAGCGAGGCGTTCAATGCAAAAATGGTGTAAATTAAAAGAAATTTATTACTGGATAACGAGAGATGAAGTACAAGTTCTGTAAAATTGAATAATATCAAAGAGCGTTACATGTTTTTTATATAAGCTTGTAAAATTATACGTTACTACTTTAACTACCATGATTGAGGTTGCCACTTATTAATGGCTTGGTTGGACGCGAGTTTGTCGCTGGTACCGAGTCGATGAAAATTTGTTTAATTCGTAAAGGTATGAGCTTAATGGGTACAGTTACTAAAAAGTGAATGTATTAATTATTTTTATATAATTTCTACTCTTATTAATTAAGCCGTATGAATACTAATATTTATATATTCATTGCTAATTGTATTTTAATAACTATATAAATATTAAAATATATAATTGAAAATTGAACGAAAGAAAAACAACGAATTAATTACATTTTCTTTGTTTTTTTTTATTTTTTTGTGCACGTATACTAATGTTAATATTACATACTAATATTTCTATATTTATTGCTAATTATTCTTTAATAACTATATAAATATTAAAATGTATAATTGAAAATTCAACGAAAGAAAAACAATGAATTAATTAAGTTTTCTTTGTTTTTTTTTATCTTTTTGTGCAAGTATACTAATATTAATATTAAATACTAATATTTCTATATTTATTGCTAATTATAATTGAATAACTATATGAATATTAAAATATATAGTTAAAAATTCAACAAAAGAAAAATAAAGAATTAATCAAGCTTTTTTATATATTTTATTTTTTTTTGTGCATGTATACTAATATTAATATTAAATACTAATATTCCTATATTTATTGCTTATTATTCTTTAATAACTATATAAATATTAAAATATATAATTAAAAATTCAACAAAAGAAAAACAGCGAATTAATTAAGTTTCTTTATCTTTTTGTGCAAGTATACTAATATTAATATTAAATACTAATATTACTATATTTATTGCTAATTATACTTTAATAACTATATAAATACTAAAATATATAGTTAAAAATTCAACAAAAGAAAAACAACGAATTAATCAAGTTTTCTTTATTTTTCTTTTTTTTTTTTTGTGCAAGTTACTGTCTTGTGCACTGTTGACAAAAGTGTATTAAAGTGGACGGTGATTATATAGAAAAGTAATGATGTACTTTTAAAAATAAAGAACAAAGGTCTATTTTTATTGTATGTTTCATAAACATACGTCTTCCCCTTCATTTTTTATTCAAGTGGAAACAAATATGTTCTGCTTGCCCTCATACTATAACCGTTTTTCTCCGAAAATCAAGATGCATAAACATTTTATTCAATGTTATAAATTTACAGAATTTATACGAGAAATCGCAAACTGATATGAAACACGATATAAGAATTTATTTTATTACTTATTTTCTCGTTGAAACAAACTCTTATTATGCCAGCTAGAAAAAAAGGCCCAAGAAGATGATAAACAGAGATCCGTTTCAGATATTAACATCAATTGCACAGTACTACTGTTTCCGAAGAAATATTTTTCCCTCGTGATAATGCTGGTCTTCATGTATCCTCGGAAATGCAGAGGAGACAGAACAAATTGCACTGGAAAGTACTAAGTCATCCACTGTATTTTCCTGACTTAGCACGTTCATAATGCTACTTATTTCAAACGTTTCAGAATTTTCTTAACGGCGAAACATTTACGAGAACGAGATGTCTGAGGCGTTGAAAGGATATTGCTCTCCAAAGACGCAAGAAATTTTTTCAGAAATACAAATCAACTATCCGACGGATAAAGTATATTAAACGGAGTGAATTATTTTCCACGGTAATAAATGAACTGTTTAGTAAAAGATCTAAAAAAAAAAAAAAGTTTTATAAAACCCTTGTTCTTCCTTCTTAATCCTCTCGCAATGCCAAGAGTTTTAAAAAGTATATAAGTCGTAATCCTAACACAGAATACTGTGTACAACTTAAACCCCACTGCACCAAGCAGTACTGTTTGCAACCACTACATTGTTTCCAGCGAGCACACCTAAATCCAGTATCCTTAAACTTTAATCCCATCTTTTTTCTACGCCCTCTATTACCAACGATAAGAAGATATTTAAATAGAACGAAGCATCTTCATCCCGACATGACGAAATAAATATTATCAAATTACCAAAAGTGAGTGTGCACTTCTGTTATTACACTTCTGTCTATCACACTTAGAATAATGAAAAATTAATATTATAAATGCAAAATGATATTGATACTTGTAAACTATACACGTAGCATACTGAGGATAAAGAAAAATTAATATTATAAATACAAAATTATATTGGTATTTATAAGCTATACACGTAGCAAATTTAGAATAATGAAAAATTAATATTATAAATATAAAATTATATTGGTATTTATAAGCTATACACGTAGCAAATTTAGAATAATGAAAAATTAATATTATAAATATAAAATTATATTGGTATTTATAAGCTATACACGTAGCACACTTAGGAAAAGAAAAATTAATATTATAAAAAGAAAATAATATTGATACTTGTAAGCTATACACGTTGGACACTTAGGATGAAGAAAAATTAATATTATAAAAAGAAAATGATATTGATACATGTAAACTATATACGTAGGACGCTTAGGATAAAGAAAAATTAATATTATAAATGCAAAACGATATTGATATTTATAAACTATACACATAGCACACTTGGGATAAAGAAAAATTAATATTATAAATGTAAAATGATATTGGTATTTATAAACTAGGACACTTAGAATAATGAAAAATTAATATTATAAATGCAAAATGATATTGATACTTGTAAACTATACACGTAGCACACTTAGGATAATGAAAAATTAATATTATAAATACAAAATGATATTCATACTTATAAACTATATTATAGAATATATATGAATACTATATATGAATATTAAACTGTTATAAACTGTTTACATGATAAGGAAAACTGAATTGCTTATACTGTACTTTAACCTCTTATTTAAAATTATTATTAATATTATTGAAGTTTATTTTCAGCCACGTAGCCATAAAAAGAACTCTGTGTACATGTTGGTCCCTACTTTCACTCGTTCTCTTACTTTGCGACTCATTTATATCCTTCAGTCTTTCAATTTTATTCTAAACTAACTTTAACTTTTCTAACTAGTCTTCACCTATCTAACTTATCCTATCCTTTCCTATCCCACCTAAGTTCTTTCCTATACTAGATGTGGGTACTGTATTTCCCTACATATTTCTTTTATCTTTTGCTCTTTACACCTTTCTTTCCTTTTTTTTTCACCAATTTCCACAGCCATCCTACAGCTCTTTCTTTTTTATCCTTGCTCACCACTTCCTTTATACTAAGACCCTTCTCTAATTCTAAACATTCTCTAACCATGTGCTTCGTATTACCAAATTCCTGGCCGCAGAATTCACACTGTCTTGCTCCGTTATTTTCCCAATACCTATTCTCTTATTAGAAATTTACCTCAATAAAAATTGTATTTAAAATTAACAAGTGTCTTATGGACTTATGGACAAGAGTATAACTAATTTATCTCCATAGATCCTACTAGAATCACACTTGCAATTATAACGAACGGATTACAGAAAGGAGTGATATTATTCTGCAGTATATTATAAATATTATTCTAACATAGCGACAATAGGAACATTCTTGAATAAAGTGATGTTATTCTACATATATGAATTGCATAAATTTTTCTGCGGACCGCGCAAAAATGTGCGGGCCCTGGAAGCGCGTTGAGCGAACAGAGTGCGGTACTCAATGCGTTAATATATAAAAAAAACGAAATAATACAGCAATTATCGACGACGGTTCGCAAACGACTCCTCTCGAGAGCAAAATTGTCGACCCCTAAAAAGGCAAGTGCCGAGATAGAAAAAGATTTAGATGGAAAGAAATAGTTAGAGGAGGAAAGGAAAGCGAGAAACATGGGAAAACTGAGAGAAAGTAGAGAAGAGTGGGACTACCGAATTTGCAGGGCCTGGTTACCCTTCGGTTACAAGCGCTAACCAGGCCCTGGCGAAACCTTGAAGATGACGTTAAGGGCTGGAAATATTACCGAAGTCGACCCCTAAAAAGGCAAGTGCCGAGATAGAAAAAGATATAGATGGAAAGAAATAGTTAGAGGAGGAAAGGAAAGCTAGAAACATGGGAAAACTGAGAGAAAGTAGAGAAGAGTGGGACTACCGAATTTGCAGGGCCTGGTTAGCGCTTGTGACCGAAGGGTAACCAGGCCCTGCAAATTCGGTAGTTGCACTCTTCGCTTTCTCTTCTTTTCTCTTCTCGAGCTCCCGCGTTAATATTTCCTTCAGAATTTCAGAAGGTTAGCGCTTGTAACCGAAGGGTAACCAGGCCCTGGCGAAACCTTGAAGATGACGTTAAGGGCTAGAAATATTTCAAAAATTTAAAAGTAAATATTGACGCGGGAAGCTCGGGAAGAGAAAGTGAAGAGACGAGAGAAGAGAGTCGCCAAATGTGCACGAAAATGACCAGACTCGCGCGAAACCGTGAGAAACTAAAAATATAAAAAAAAAAAGTTACAGAAAAATACTATCGAAATAAGTCGCTGGCAGGGACGAAGTGGCTGTTTACACACGCCATAGCACGTATCTCGTGTACCTATTGGTTCCATACCGGTGGTAAACAAATTTTTAGCAATTAACGTGTTTAGCTTGCAGCAATCGTGGAAATGTCTGGGACTAAATCCTTGCCAGCTGGAAACTAATTTACTAATGGTAAATCATGAACCCTACTCCGCCGCGCATCAATGTTTGCAACGTTCAACGAAACGCAAGCATGCCAGCGGAGCCTCGATTGGTTCGCACACGATTGGTCGACTTAATTGTACGTACCGGCAGTTCCATTTACTCGCCATTAGCTATTATCAATTAAGACTGCCTAAATAGGGATTGTTGCGGGTAATTAATACCAGTAGTACGATGGGAACGGTGATTCAGCGTTCCTCGGCGTCACCGATGGTATGGCGGTCGCGTAGCGGCGACACACCCGCAAAAAGCCCCGGACCCATTAGTCCAGCGATAATAAGCTCCCAGAGTTACGTTGCAACGGGTAGCTATAAAAGTTCCGTCTTCAACTATTTACCGTTTCGCATCTATGAATTAAAGAGGAACTGCGCGAGGCCAGCCACCGTTCCTCCGGAGGTTTCGCTTGCTTGGTCTACCGTGCTCTTGTTAACAATAGCGACACGAAAACGATATAGTAGGAAGTTTAGGGTATACCGTGAGTTAAAAATGTGTCTGTCGTAGAGGAGACCAGGGCTATTTTACTAATTTTTAATGTATTCAATTTTTATTAGACATTGGTATTTTGTTGACGAAGAATCTAAAGAAGTAGGTAAAGGAACGTTGTATTTGTTATCAGAGAATTAAAGATTCTAATGAGAGATAGAATAGGGGATTGTTGGTTAATTTTTAACGTATCTAATTTTTATGAATAAAACATAAATTTCGTACATTGGTATTTCGTTGATTAAGAATCTAAAGAAGTAGGAAAAGGAACGTTGTATTTGTTATCAGAGAATTAAAGATTGTAATAATAGATAGAATAGGGGATCGTTGGTTAATTTTTAACTTATCCAATTTTTATAAGATATTGGTATTTTGTTGACGAAGAATCTAAAGAAATAGGAAAAAGAACGTTGTATTTGTTATCAGAGAATTAAAGATATATTAAGAGATAGAATAGGGGATTGTTGGCTAATTTTTAACCTATCCAATTTTTATAAGAGATTGGTATTTTGTTGACTAAGAATCTAAAGAAGTAGGAAAAGGAGCGTCGTATTTGTTATCAACGAATTAAAGATTGTAATAAGAGATAAAATAGGGGATCGTTAGCTAATTTTTAACGTATCCAATTTTTATGAATAAGAGATTGGTATTTTGTTGACTAAGAATCTAAAGAAGTAGGAAAAGGAACATCGTATTTGTTATCGGAGAATTAAAGATTCTAATAAGAGATAAAATACGGGATCGTTGGCTAATTTTTAACGTATGCAATTTTTATGAATAAGAGATTGGTTTTTTGTTGTCTAAGAATCTAAAAAAGTAGGAAAAGGAGCGTCGTATTTGTGATCAGAGAATTAAAGATTCTAATAAGAGACAGAATAGGGGATCGTTGGCTAATTTTTAACGTATCCAATTTTTATGAATAAGACATTTGTATTTTGTTGACTATTTGCATATAAAAAGTTTATACATTTACTTAAATATACGGGAATAATTTTGAAAATCCTTTTGATTCAGTCTAGATTGTAATTTTCATTTTACAAGCCGAGTTGGACTACAAATCATCATCCGAGTCACAATTAATGCTAATGTAAAATTTTATATTTCTCATGTTAATATCTGATCAACAAATGGAGCTAATTAATATTTCAATAAGAGCAACGCGAAATAAAAAGGAGACAAAAATAATATCTGTGGTGAAGAGACTAATAGTAAAATAACCCTATGTTTAACCCTTTGACTGCGGAGC
>SMSQ01013634.1:2864-18574 GCA_019453375.1 Ctenoplectra terminalis | reverse complement strand
TTGAAATTATTAGCTTTGTATTAAATTATCATAAAATACAGTAAATTACACGTTATATATCTTGTATATATTTATACTGATATTATTGGAACATAAGAGTTGGTAAAATAAAATAAATAAATAAAAAAAATATATTGATAGTTGAAATTATTAGCTTTGTATTAAATTATCATAAAATACAGTAAATTACACGTTATATATCTTGTATATATTTATACTGATATTATTGGAACATGTGTTGGTAGCTATTATAAAAAAAATGTACACTTTTTTTATAAATTATATCGTATTTCTTAATTTATTGCTCATTACATTCTCAAATACAATTAAATTAAAAGTATCAATTTACAAAACTATTATACACGCTTACATATATAAAAATATGAACATTTATTTTAAATTAGTTACAAGGAAATATATAAATTCACAGATGGAGTAAATAATTTTACAGAATTTCATTTTTTTTTTTGTACGTATAAAAGCTAACCCTGTATAAGACCTAACACCCTTCAAATATAAAATTCACTGTTCATAATTTGATTTATTCATTTTCTTCTACAATTATATGTTTCTAACCACTTTTCTTTTATCATGAAATATATCACATTTTATTGATATTTTAAAAAGCAGGATCCACACCGTGTGCTTGATACATATCGCAGTATTCAACCTATACGTTTAAAAATTTTAACAAATTTATTATACAAAAAATACTATAAACAATTAACACATGTAAGAAATATACACTATCATCTAGGATTTTGTACAAATTTTTCATTTAACGATGAACGAGCTTTTGCATGGTTTTCATTTGTTGATCGCAAAGGGGATTGAAATTCTAGTGATACTCGCTTGGAGCTATTATTAAGCACGATCGGAGATAGACTAGATGGTTCACCGTAACATTGTAATTTTTCAAGTCGTTTTTGTATAGCAACAGACTTTGCTGGTTGATTACCCATTAAACTTCTTCCCGGAAGTTCTTGAAATGCATGATTACTGAATCGTTTGTCAGAATTCAAATTTTCATTTGGTGTAACTTTATCAAAATTATTTTTATCCGGCGTGTATTGATCTGACATTCTCGTCGCCGATTTCTTTTGTATTTCTTCCGAAATTTCTGCTGCACGTGTACCGATGTATGTACTCGGATCCTTTAAAAATATAATTATTATACTGTAATACTGTAGACACGAGACATAATTTAATATCTTAAAATTATAAATATCAAAATTTCTTATTTTCAAACCACTTACCGTTATCGAACGCTTCAAATCTTCAAAAGGTTGCTGAAGGTGATTTTGTCGAGGATTACGTGTAAAAGCGGTTCGTTCTGTGCAATATGCCATTGGTACGTTCCACGACGTAGCACGTCGCCATTCTAAATTGCTACAGGCAACAAACGAGCCTACGGTCAAAATTTCTGCGTATCCGTAAGAAGATATTCCATGCCAGAATAGTATTGACAAATATGAAGACAAAGAATCCGTGTGTGGACTCGCTAAACATACAGCTTGAAAATTTTTCATACCCTTTAAAATAAAAATAAACAGTAATTACTGTAGTTCCTTAACTTTACTAATATACATAATATATTTATACCAATAACTTACATAAGGTTCGTTTCCAATAAAGGCAACAATTCCTACTGTATCAAATTCTCCATACACGGGAGTAAAAGTTGATTTATTTATATCATACAACGTTGTAAATGTTCTTCGAGGGAAACTTACATTCGAAACGTTTATCTGACTAAATAATGCATTTCGACTTGCAGACAGTTGCAGCTCATTACCTCTGTTACAACGAAGAGTATTATGTCACGGTTGCTAATTAAAAATAATCAAGAAATGTAAAAAGAAATTGGTACCTTTTAGTTGAAGGCATAACGTTGCAAACTGATATGCTATTTCCTTCTTTCAAAATACCTGCAACTTCTTCGCTAGGAGACCAAATTGAAAGAATGGCATCAGTCTCTTCTTCGACAACGCGAATTTTTAAAACAGGCGTAACCTGTCGTGGGGGAGGTAAACTTTCTTGTAATCGAGACTCTAATTTTTGCCTAAATTTTTCTTCCTTTATGCGGCAATTATTTTTTAATTGTTCCAGCTCTTGTTCCGTAAGAAATTCCTATGAGATATAAACAATTGAATATGCAAAATTTTAAAAACATAAGAAACAATTTTTACTATTTCAGTTAACCCTTTTAGTGCCAGAGCCGATATATCGGTCCGCGCCTTGTAGCGCTTTACTATTCGCATTGCGGGAGAACTCTATCTCAAAATAAATTTACAATACGTTATAAATGGTTTAATTTCGTTATGAGAGAATATATTTATGACAACATAATTTTGTTTCAGCAATGTTATATTACCTATAACAATTACGTATTTCGGAAGAGATAATCCGTCCGGCGCTTACCATGTACCTTCGAGTTATTTTTTATTTTTGTTACGTAATATTATTTATCTTGTTGCAATATATATTGGAAATGCAAAGTATATACTTTGTAATAAATGGTCTATATAAAATTATGATGAAAAGATGACTTTTTGTACGTGCAAATACGTTTTGTAATAGAGAACTCAACTTTTATTTTATTTATAAACATTTATATCTTTGTTATTTATATAATTTATAATGAGTACATAAAAACTATTATCAGTGTTTTGTTCTGTATTTCATCCCGAATATACTGCTTTTTGAATCACGTAAATATTGTTTCTCGTTTGGTGTTTATCAGCATTTTCCCGAACCCTAGGAAAACTCTGAAAATGGGCCGGCATTTTTCGCATAGGCACCTGTTTTCCGCCCGGCGCTAAAAGGGTTAATACCTCTTTCGATAATTTTTCGCAATCTTCGTTCCATTCAACTGCTGCTAAATCAACGCTATCTGCATTCAAATTACTTTTGTTTTTTCCAGTATAAAAATATTTTTCAGCTTTAGCATAGAATGCTTCTATCATCGACCGGCATTCCTTTTCGTAGGCAATGTTTGCTTTCTCTTCACATCTAGCATTTCGGAAAGCTAGAATCATGGAACAAAGAGGTTTGAAATGGTTGAAACGATTTAAAAATCGCGTAGAAAGTTTTACAAGCATGTACATATCTTACCAGATTCTCCTGCTGAAGTTTTTTCATAATATAGCATTGGATATACCCTCGTAATCGTAACTTTGATTTTTCCAATTAAGCCACCGTTTGAGTGAATACTCCTTAATTTAATGCATATTGGTCCTGAAGGTGCAATGTATCCCATCTTCATATCCCACCTTGCTCTTCTTGTTGAATTTGTATGTAATTTTAAACATACATTCTCTGGAACCTAAGAGTTGATAGTCTTTGATGTACTGAATATTTTTCTTTAAAACTTAAAGAAGCTTTTAAAAATATATTTACTTCCAAAGGTGGATATCCTTGATCACAGTTTAACAATTCAGCCCCGTACGTTAATAATTTTGTTCCTTCTTTTACTTTACCGGATATTATATTTTTAATCATTGCCTGATCAATTGAAGCTTGAACGCTGTACCATCCGTCTGTTAACGTCAACTTTTTAAGCGGTGTTTTTAATTGGTTAGGACTGCTATTTAAAGTCGTAGAGTCATCACACTGTAAATAAGAAAATGTGAATAATAGTTCTTAATAAAAGAACGTATCTGTATAAAAAAAAATGAAATAAATACCTCGGTAACGGAGGATACGCATAAAACCATTCTCTTTGTTGCAACATCATCTTTCTCTAAAATTTTTCTTAAAGCTGGTCTTTGAAATCTATCAATTTCCCGATCGTAACGATACTTCAGTTCCATCATTACTCGAGCAGGAGTTAATGCTCTAGGAAGGAATTACTTTGTATAAGAATTATAAAACTTATATCTTTCGTTATTATTTTTAAGCTATTAAAACGATCAAGAATTTTACCTCTGTAAAATAACAGAACCTAATTTTATTCTATCTATTGATGCCAATTTCCATACAATCCATTTGTAATAATTTTCTACCCATCCAATGGGAAGTAAATTAGGATCTACACCTGGACTTGCCAGAAAAGATCTTTTAATTTCAGTTATTCCTACATAACCATTTTCATCCAAAATTACACACGCTCCATCCTCCAATTTTATACCATCAATATTATTTTGCACAATGTCTTGCCTAAACAATACGTATAGACTTTGTAAGTAATCCAATATGTAATGAATAAAAAATTATTCTTGACTAAAATATATCTTACCCATAAAAATCTGCACATCGAAATTTATATGTTACTGCATTATCAGCTGTTATATCCAAAATTTCAGGTGATAATTTCCGTTTAATAAGCTAATGGTAAAAGAAAAAAAAAATTAATAATTAAAATTTAATCAATTAATTAAATACCGATTATAATTATTTTTTAATTATTACCTCTTCACAGGTACAAAGAATAGGTTTGTTTCCTTCGCTAATTTTTTTCCAAGATATACGATTATTGGCATTACTCTTCTTACGAAAATATAGTTTACTAATCGTTGGTTTAGGTTTATTTCTCTGTTTCAAACTAATCTGTTTATCCTGCAAATACATTATTGTAAATAAAAATAATCCTTTCAAGATTTCTTTTTAATCTAATACACGTATATTTAATATAAGCTTACTTGTTCTAAAGCAGCTTCCAAACGTTTTTCTAATACAGTTACAGATTGATTTATAAAATCTATCATCAACTGAGTGTCGCCAAATTCACTGGCAATTGAAGTGCTATCCTTTTTTGTACCGTCCGTTAATTCTTGCTCTTCTATTAGACATTTAATTTTATCCTTCATACGTTGACCTGCGCTTGCACAGTTATCATTCAATCCTTTTAAATTATTCTTACACACAGATTTGTTTTCCTTATTCTTTACAGCATTTCTTCTTTTCTTTTTATTTCCTACAATTTTTCGTTTCTTAGGAATAAATTGTCCCCCTATTACAGGACTAGATGGAACAGCCTCAGTTTCTTCATTTTCTTTTACTTCTTTACCAGACATCCATTGCTCCGTGAAGTCTGAATTATTTTCATCGTCTAAAAGTGCAACTGCACTAGCTACAATTTCATTCGAAATCAAGGAGCTATCAACCGTTTCATTACTTTTCTTTACTGTTTCAATCTTATCTGTATTATCTTCCAATTTATCAATATTATAGTTTAAAGTTGAAGCATTTGTGGATACCGAAGGCAGTCTTTGATTTTCCTTTCTTTCAATGCTCGAACTTTCATGAACTACTTTTGGAATTTGAAATTCATTGCTAAACCGTAACTTTTTAAACTGATTTGATTTGATTTGCTTATTTAGAGGTACGTTATCATCTAAATCATTACATTTTCGCTTCTGTAATGGTTTAAGTAATACTGGACTACTTTCAAAGTTTTCTGAAATATCTTCCTCGAGTAACGCTCTCGCTTTTAATAGTGCTTCATTCGTCACTTTAACGTGTTGACCGCTTGCAGTTTGAAATCCAATATTCGGTAATTGCATATCAGACGCGTCGGTTTCATTTTTATCGTTGCATGTTTCTTTATAGTTGTCAGCTTCGTCGAGTTCGTCGGTAAAGAGATTCTTTGCTTTCAATAAAGCTTGTTCGGACACGTTGATCGAACTACCACCAGCAGTAGTAAAACCGAACGAGAATCCATCATTTTCATCATTAACATTCATGTTTGCTGAACTTCTGTAATCCATACGGATATTTTAATTAAATAAATGGATACCTGAACGATGTCGACACCAAAAATCGTTCGTTCTTACGTTTCAATCGACGACTTTTAGACATTTTTTATAACTACCATATTCGAAACATTGAAATGATTCTCGTGATTCGTACCGTCAAAGGGAGCCATCTGTGTTAAATGATACAAGCTGATATATTTATTTTATAGAAAATAAAAACTGCTATATTTCAGTAAAATTTGAATCAACTATTTAAAACTAATGTATAAGACTATTTGAAAAATGATATTCATATCTTGCGAAGCTTTAAGTTGCGGAATAAAGTCATCAAATTTGAAGGAAAAAAATTTATTCATTATTTTACCAAATTAATTAAATACGCGATACGGCACGAAAATATGTATTGCTAATTGTTATTTAAAGTCGTAGAGTCATCACACTGTAAATAAGAAAATGTGAATAATAGTTCTTAATAAAAGAACGTATCTGTATAAAAAAAAATGAAATAAATACCTCAGTAACGGAGGATACGCATAAAACCATTCTCTTTGTTGCAACATCATCTTTCTCTAAAATTTTTCTTAAAGCTGGTCTTTGAAATCTATCAATTTCCCGATCGTAACGATACTTCAGTTCCATCATTACTCGAGCAGGAGTTAATGCTCTAGGAAGGAATTACTTTGTATAAGAATTATAAAACTTATATCTTTCGTTATTATTTTTAAGCTATTAAAACGATCAAGAATTTTACCTCTGTAAAATAACAGAACCTAATTTTATTCTATCTATTGATGCCAATTTCCATACAATCCATTTGTAATAATTTTCTACCCATCCAGTGGGAAGTAAATTAGGATCTACACCTGGACTTGCCAGAAAAGATCTTTTAATTTCTGTTATTCCTACATAACCATTTTCATCCAAAATTACACACGCTCCATCCTCCAATTTTATACCATCAATATTATTTTGCACAATGTCTTGCCTAAACAATACGTATAGACTTTGTAAGTAATCCAATATGTAATGAATAAAAAATTATTCTTGACTAAAATATATCTTACCCATAAAAATCTGCACATCGAAATTTATATGTTACTGCATTATCAGCTGTTATATCCAAAATTTCAGGTGATAATTTCCGTTTAATAAGCTAATGGTAAAAGAAAAAAAAAATTAATAATTAAAATTTAATCAATTAATTAAATACCGATTATAATTATTTTTTAATTATTACCTCTTCACAGGTACAAAGAATAGGTTTGTTTCCTTCGCTAATTTTTTTCCAAGATATACGATTATTGGCATTACTCTTCTTACGAAAATATAGTTTACTAATCGTTGGTTTAGGTTTATTTCTCTGTTTCAAACTAATCTGTTTATCCTGCAAATACATTATTGTAAATAAAAATAATCCTTTCAAGATTTCTTTTTAATCTAATACACGTATATTTAATATAAGCTTACTTGTTCCAAAGCAGCTTCCAAACGTTTTTCTAATACAGTTACAGATTGATTTATAAAATCTATCATCAACTGAGTGTCGCCAAATTCACTGGCAATTGAAGTGCTATCCTTTTTTGTACCGTCCGTTAATTCTTGCTCTTCTATTAGACATTTAATTTTATCCTTCATACGTTGACCTGCGCTTGCACAGTTATCATTCAATCCTTTTAAATTATTCTTACACACAGATTTGTTTTCCTTATTCTTTACAGCATTTCTTCTTTTCTTTTTATTTCCTACAATTTTTCGTTTCTTAGGAATAAATTGTCCCCCTATTACAGGACTAGATGGAACAGCCTCAGTTTCTTCATTTTCTTTTACTTCTTTACCAGACATCCATTGCTCCGTGAAGTCTGAATTATTTTCATCGTCTAAAAGTGCAACTGCACTAGCTACAATTTCATTCGAAATCAAGGAGCTATCAACCGTTTCATTACTTTTCTTTACTGTTTCAATCTTATCTGTATTATCTTCCAATTTATCAATATTATAGTTTAAAGTTGAAGCATTTGTGGATACCGAAGGCAGTCTTTGATTTTCCTTTCTTTCAATGCTCGAACTTTCATGAACTACTTTTGGAATTTGAAATTCATTGCTAAACCGTAACTTTTTAAACTGATTTGATTTGATTTGCTTATTTAGAGGTACGTTATCATCTAAATCATTACATTTTCGCTTCTGTAATGGTTTAAGTAATACTGGACTACTTTCAAAGTTTTCTGAAATATCTTCCTCGAGTAACGCTCTCGCTTTTAATAGTGCTTCATTCGTCACTTTAACGTGTTGACCGCTTGCAGTTTGAAATCCAATATTCGGTAATTGCATATCAGACGCGTCGGTTTCATTTTTATCGTTGCATGTTTCTTTATAGTTGTCAGCTTCGTCGAGTTCGTCGGTAAAGAGATTCTTTGCTTTCAATAAAGCTTGTTCGGACACGTTGATCGAACTACCACCAGCAGTAGTAAAACCGAACGAGAATCCATCATTTTCATCATTAACATTCATGTTTGCTGAACTTCTGTAATCCATACGGATATTTTAATTAAATAAATGGATACCTGAACGATGTCGACACCAAAAATCGTTCGTTCTTACGTTTCAATCGACGACTTTTAGACATTTTTTATAACTACCATATTCGAAACATTGAAATGATTCTCGTGATTCGTACCGTCAAAGGGAGCCATCTGTGTTAAATGATACAAGCTGATATATTTATTTTATAGAAAATAAAAACTGCTATATTTCAGTAAAATTTGAATCAACTATTTAAAACTAATGTATAAGACTATTTGAAAAATGATATTCATATCTTGCGAAGCTTTAAGTTGCGGAATAAAGTCATCAAATTTGAAGGAAAAAAATTTATTCATTATTTTACCAAATTAATTAAATACGCGATACGGCACGAAAATATGTATTGCTAATTGCTAAATAAATAATCGTACATATGTAAATGTTACATTTCTAATTTTTTTTAACATTTCTACTTTTCTGTTTAACAGTAATTAAAATCTATTACATGTGAACGTATCATTATTATTATTCGTAAGGCAAATAAGTTCCGTTTGTTCCTTAAGGGGAAACACCACTGTGACCTACCACTTTCAAGTGCTTAGTTTGGTATTTTTTTTTTAGGAATGGGTTGGGTTTAGACATAAAAAAACTTTTAGACTATATTTGGCATATATTGAAGAAGGATAATAAAATTAAATGAGGAAGAAACTAAAAATAACAGAGTTGTGTTATCGACAGCGTTTTTCGGCTATTAGAGAGCTCTTAGAAAAACGCTTAAAAACGTTCTAAAAAAAAATTTTTTAGCTGTAAACGAATTGGTATCATATTTTTGAGGGTCCAAGGGATTCTTTAAAGCCAAAAAAAAATTCGATTTTTTGAAAGTGTCACAGTGGTGTTCCCCCTTAAGTTCTGAAATTAATGCGAATTACAAATATTATCATACAATTACTTAGTAAACATTTAAACGTTAAATTTCTTTTATATTTTACACGAAAATGATTTTTATTTCGTAGGAAAAATAATTCCTCAGCAATTATATACTTCGCGTCGTCGAGCATTAAATTTTTTTTTTAGCTCAAGTAAAGTTCTTTACCATTTAAACGTAAATTTCTTATTTATTTTACACGAAAATGATTTTTGTTTCGTAGGAAAAATAATTCCCCAGGAATTATATACTTTGCGTCGTCGAGCATCCAATTTTTTTTTTTAGCTCAAGTAAAGTTCTTAATCATTTAAACGTTAAATTTCTTATTTATTTTACACGAAAATGATTTTTGTTTCGTAGGAAAAATAATTCCCCAGGAATTATATACTTTGCGTCGTCGAGCATTAAATGTTTTTTTTTAGCTCAAGTAAAGTTCTTTACCATTTAAACGTTAAATTTCTTATTTATTTTACACGAAAATGATTTTTGTTTCGTAGGAAAAATAATTCCCCAGGAATTATATACTTTGCGTCGTCGAGCATCCAATTTTTTTTTTTAGCTCAAGTAAAGTTCTTAATCATTTAAACGTTAAATTTCTTATTTATTTTACACGAAAATGATTTTTGTTTCGTAGGAAAAATAATTCCCCAGGAATTATATACTTTGCGTCGTCGAGCATTAAATGTTTTTTTTTAGCTCAAGTAAAGTTCTTTACCATTTAAACGTTAAATTTCTTATTTATTTTACACGAAAATGATTTTTGTTTCGTAGGAAAAATAATTCCCCAGGAATTATATACTTTGCGTCGTCGAGCATCCAATTTTTTTTTTTAGCTCAAGTAAAGTTCTTAATCATTTAAACGTTAAATTTCTTATTTATTTTACACGAAAATGATTTTTGTTTCGTAGGAAAAATAATTCCCCAGGAATTATATACTTTGCGTCGTCGAGCATTAAATGTTTTTTTTTAGCTCAAGTAAAGTTCTTCGACAACGTCCGTCATCGTGATTATTGTCGATTATCTATTTAACCGGCTAAACATATACATTAACCTCTTTACGTTTTTACAGCAGTACATGTGGTTTGCGCGGGAGACTGGTTCATTTACATTTTTTACGTAATTAACATGAAATTTAAGGCGTATACAGGAATTACATGGTCCGTTTTGGAACTTACGGGCCTTTTGGAAGATGAAGATTCTCGTGTTTATTTTGAAAAATTCAAAAAACATCTTGGATTGCACCCGTTTCATTTGACGAATCTAAATGCTGCGTTGAATGAAATTTTAAGTTCGAATTTAAATTCCTACGATCCCGAGTACGTATACAGCCTTCGTTAATCTTAGCAATATATTCTTAATCTGGAATTTTTATTCAATAACATTCACGTAAATAAAATGCGAAAAAAAAAAATGAACATGCTTTTGGTTATGTTTACAATTATGATCTTAGAAATAATATCTTTTAAGCGCGCTTTAAAAAGTTATATTTGTTACAGCTTAAAAGGATTTTTGTTGGCTTATAAAAATCCTAAATTATTAACACCATTGGGAGAGATATTTTATGATACGTGCTTCATTCATGTCGATATTGAAGCGGACTTTTATATATTCAAACCAGAAGTAGGATGTACGTTGAAAGGTAAAGTATTTTATTGCAATATTATTTTTCAAGTATTTACTTATCATTAATGGAGAATGGTTTATAGGAATAGTCAATAAAAAGGGATTGGATCACATAGGGATTCTTGTACATAAAGCATTTAACGTATCAATCCCGAAACCGGACGATGAAAAACATTGGCCAGGCGATAATGTTGAAATTGGTCAAGAAGTACGATTTGGAATAACGCTTCTTGATTTTACTAGTAAATTACCATTCATTCGTGGCGTCCTAAATCGACAGTAAGCATATCTGAATTTTATTTTGTTCAGTTTTTAAATTGTCCGTATTTGTTTTGTGGGGATATAATTAAGTGGGACGAGTCTTTGGTAAATTTGTAAAGTTTAATGCTAAAAAATACAATATAACAATCCTTCCGATGCTAATTCTAATACACTTTATACTCTTTCACTCTTGACTCTGAACTTCTTACTCTTTTCTACGCTTAACTTCAACTGACTCTGACTAACTCTTAATCTCAACTAACTCGTCGCTGAACTCATTCACACTTTTATCATTCTCTCTGCTCGTTCTTTCCTCTGCTTTCACATGCACCCTTTCTCCCTTGCACTCCATCCCTTGCATCCATGGTCCAAACTCTCGCAGTCACGTACACTGTTTTCCCAATCGCTTCGTTCACACTGTTCGATCACTCGGTTACAAACATTCTTTCCTCGCATCCCTTCAACCGCTCGAAATCATTTTGTCTACAGTCACACTTTCCCTAAACATACTGGCGCCGTCCTGTCACGAGGAGACGGCCACACGCACTTGAACAACTAGCATTCACACTTCTTTCAGCTTAGCCTAAACATTCGCTCGTCTCACACATTCTTTATTTCTAACACCCTACAGTTTGTATATTTACGAAAATTCTTATCTGTTTTAGCGACTATTTACGTGGTTGTAAACTGATGGAAAATAGTATGAATAATAGAAGGCTATCTTCTGAGAATAATATTGAAAATAATGTTGAGAATCCAGTTAATAGGGGTTCAGAAAAAAATACGAGACATACATTTTTTGCAACCGATTCTGAAAATACTTCCGATGAAGACGTACCAGAAATAAAGAAGGAAGTTATTCACAAGAAAAAATCAAAAAAGAAATTTGAACAAGAAGAAGCGGTCGAGTACAGTGAGAAAAAGAAAAAACACAAGAAACACGATAAGAAAGACAAAGAAACGAATGAGTCCGAATTTGATTTGATAAAGGTGGAAACTGAACACAGTGACTATATGAAGAGTTCTCCCACAAACGGTGAAGTAATGAGCTACGAAGAATTAGAAGAACTGATTGATTCGAAAAGTAAAATTAAAAAGAAATCCAAATCTCGATGCTCTCAGAGTAGTATAGATGAAGATAACGAGGAAAAGAAGTATTTAAAATATTCACCGAACAAGGCATCAAGAAGATTATTTATGGTGGAATCTAAGGACGGTATTGGTAAAATCGATTCGGAACGCTGGTCAACATATAGCGATGTAGAACAGTTCACAGAGGAAAATACGTTTGAAAGTAAACCTAAGATAAAGATAGACTCTATGAAAAGGAAAGACATGGATGATAGTGATAGCGTAGTTGAGTTTACTACAGAAAAATATATAAAAAGTTCAAAGAGTCCAAGTAAAAGAAGCTCGAAGAAAATTAAGACGGAAGAATTGAACGACGACATTTCTGAAGTAAACGTTGATGCACAAGAGTCTGCTAAGAAGCGACATAAGAAACGTAAACATTCCTTTAAATTGGAAACTTCTGAAAGCGAAATGGATAGAGGCGTTAAAGAGGATTCGATAAAGAAACACTCGAAAAGGTCTGGCGTATTAGATTCCGAACTGGCCTTTCAAAATACAAACATTAAAGGAGAAAATATGATCGGTGGTTTTGGAAATACCCAAGACGAGGATTACATAGTGATAAATGAAGTATCGAAAATCGATCCCGAATTAAACGTATCTACGTGTAGTTCTAATTATGCTGTAGAAGAACACGACCAAAGTAATACGAATAAAAAGAAACGGAAGAAACATTCAAAAAAGGCTCTTCTGGATACGAGTGAAATTAAAATAGAACCTGAGTTCGAAGACGTCGTAGTTAAAGTCGAATCCGGGTTTGATGGCGTCGTAATTAAAGAAGAAGAATATTGTAACGATACTTACGGTGTGACTGAAAATGTTTATTGGGAGCAAGATGCAACGAACGTACCAAAAATGAGCACACCTAAGAAGAAACACCAGGTCAACTTGAATGACAGTGTCAATAGTATCGAAGAAGATGTAACAAGCAATACGAAACATTTGAAGAAGAAAAAAGTAAAGACGGAGAAATTTGTAACGGTCGATGAATCGGATATTGACAGCAGTGCCGTTGATGTTACGAATACCGAAGAGAAGAAGAAACGTAGGAAAAGTTCATCGTATAAACAATTAAATAAATTTAGAGAACCCGAATCAGACATTGAGTCAGTGTTTGATTTTAGGAATGTTAAAAACGATAGGTTTAGAGATAGTTAGGATATATAGAACATTTAAAAATATATATTATAATATTTTAAACTGCGTCATCTACTTTCAATCTACTCTTTCTTTTTCTTTTTTTTTTAAATAAGACGAACTTATAGCTACGCATACGTACATAAAAAATATAAAGTATATACATATATACAGATATGAATGATATATTTACAAGCATATGCACGCACAAATGTATATGTATATAAATATTAATTTTATTTTGCTATGCTAGCACTGAAGTTGTACATATTTTACATTTAATAATAGACATTAAAAATTATTTCTCTCTTTTATGTACGTTGAATCTTGCGCTTTATGTCAATATTTCTGTCTGTTATGTAATGGCGAGTTTCACCTATGCATCATGTATTACGTCGCAATAAGGGCTTACTATTAAATAAATATATAGTCGCATAATGTTTTGTCGCATGGTGTATATTTTGATGAATCAAAGTACAAATATGACTTCTAAATGCTATAAAATTTTATATCCGACAATACATGTATAACTTTACATGTGTATAGTCTTTTCTATTGTGAAACGACAATGTAAAATTTGGAAAACTACTTTAAATAAATACATATGTTTCCTACAAGTTATCCAAATGTATTTGAATAAACATCATTGTGTTTCGTATGTATAAGGTTTAAGATCATGTGCAAAAGTTAGTAACAATAAGTATTAAGAAATATAAAAACATGTTTATTAGTACATACAGATTTATCATTTTACATCACAATTATTGCATATTCTCTAGATTTTAATTTTCATTGCGTATTAAATTCCTGCAGATATTAAAATTCAATAAATCATAATTTGCTTAGAAAACATTTAGCTATATAGTTTTGTACTCGAAAAGTATTAATGTAATTTACACATAACGTGATATTTTCTTCCGTCATAAAACATACCAAAAAATTAACGTAATAAATTCTGTAAATATTTTTTATATTCTGGTAAAGAAGAAATAAAAATATTCCCTCTGTATTTATAAACTTTAATGTAAGTGGAATATTTTCCGCAGAAATTAGATCGAAAGATAATATCTGGAATAAATATACCTCACACACTTTTATGCAACGACCAAACTTTATTAATTAAACGAATTGCTTAAAATATACAGAAAAAAAAAAGAAAAATTAAAATATTGATGAAGCAAAGGTTTCAAGATTTTTAATTTTCTCGCTTACATCAAGGAATTCTTGTGAAAGCAATAATTTGTTTACTTCGGAAGATTTACAATGAAAAATTTTATATAAAAACAATTACAACTTTTAAGAATTTTCTTACGCTTAATGGTGTGATCAAACATTTCTTTCCCTACATAGTAACATTTATTTTTAAAATACTATTTATACTATGTTGTGTGATAATATATATTTATTTACATATACACGCTTTATGTACATTATTATTATGTAACATATTGTTTTTATTCGATCGATTCACCAAGCTGCATCGTGAAGTGATTTCATCAGTTCCATTTTTCGGCACAAAAATATATATATATATTTTTTAAATAAAAATTTAAGAATTAATTTAACCCTCTATGACCGTGTGACTTAAAAGTTACTAACTGATGTATCTATATTTGAAAAAATTAATCTTATTTAGTTATCACTGCACTATTCAATTTGATTACTGTATTACTGTAGCGACACCACATCTAAAGTAATTATTAGTTAAAACATTTTCAAATCAAAGTGAAAAACTGTGATCAATCGTAATTTTTTCTCCGATAAGCAGACAAAATTCGGGCTATAGAGGGTTAAAAAACATATGGAAACGAAGTTTACACAAAGAGAAATTTTAAGATTCGTTTTTACGATGAAAATATAGTAGCGCCCGCTTAAGTGACCACAGTTCAAGATCACACCTAGATCCTTAGATTCACATTTAGATCACATCTAGATCTCAGAGGATAGATATTCTAAGAATTCAAGTAACAAGAAAAAATGCATAAGAAAATCTGGACTCGAATCGATAACTTATGCAAATATGTGTGGCTATTAGAAAATATACTCTTTTAACCCTTTGCACTCGAAGTTTTTTTTCATTCATATTACCAACAACTCGAAGATTCAAATGTGCTATATAAGAAAATAAAAACTATAATATTATTACATTTTGTAATTATTCAAGGTGTGATACCTCTTGTTATGAACTAAATATTATTTGCATTGTCTCGATAGCGGAACCCTCGAGTTTGAAGACAAATTTTAAATGGCTCCGCTCCGGAGCCCTCGAGTGCAAAGGGTTAAAAGTAAACAAAGTTCCCAAAGTTGATACAGATAGACCCTAAAAAAATGAGCGACAGACGCTAAAATAGGCAGAAATTCGCCAGCTTAATCGGGCACTGCTACATAATATTGTGAAACAAAAAAAAAAAAAT
>SMSQ01013623.1:7427-32096 GCA_019453375.1 Ctenoplectra terminalis | reverse complement strand
GTTTTTACATAAAACGTAAAACCGTGTTGAAGCGTGTAATTAATTATAAATTTGTTTTCCTCGTAAACAAACATAATTCTGGTAGTAAACGGTTAAACCGTTGGACGCGATTGTCGATAAACTAATTTCGCCAATGTGGAAGAAACTAGAATAATAAAAAAAATAAAAATAAAAAAAAAAAAGATAAATAATTCATATCGAACTCGTTCCCTTGCATCTCTCTACATTTCTCCGGTACAGTTCATTAAAAACACTCGCTACAACTGCGATTTACTGCCGGCTTGGAAATGTCTGACGTCGACAGAGCAGTGGCCTTTGCATTGGCAAAACCAGATAGCGAAAGTAAAGCTCTCGAAGCGCGACAGGAATTCGAATTTTCCAGAATATTTGCACATTTGTCTCTGCTACAGATCAATTTCAATCGAACCTTTTACTCGTGAAACATTTCTTAAGGCGACCACCAAGGTAGGACCTACTTTTTTACGTGTGAATCGACGACGAAAATGATTTGCGCAGTTCATAAAATTCGAGCTTGTCTCCTCCAACAGAGATAAAAACAAAGTGTGCAACATCGTCAGATAACGACAATCAAAAGAGGCGTTAAAAATTATCTCACCGAGCGCGTCTCGAATATTGAGCAATTTACGGACACATCACGTTGCCGCTGCTTAATACGTTTCGCAAATGCTGCATCCGTGAACCGTGTTCTTTTACGATGCAGTTCGGTATACATGCCTCACTGTTTCGCTATGCGTGTGTTAATTTATAACGTGTATCTTCGGATAATCTTCTTGGGAATATATATATTTTTTTTTAATTTCTTAAGTCTGGTTTAAAAAACCTTATTTGAAAATTAGCTTAGTTGATCAAAGTGTTAGAATCGTTTGAAATCTTCTTTGAGAAGAGTGCAGTATTGTGAATGCTTAACACCTTGTTTAAGTGAAATGTAATTAGAAGATTATGTTTATGCATAGATAGACAAAATAAATAAATATTAGAAATAAAAAAGGTGCTATTTATTTAATACTTTAATATTTTTACTAAGCATCTAATGAAATAGCATGCTAAAACATCAAATATTATCTTGCATTACTGTTATTATTATTATTGAACACTATTTTAAATAGTATTTCACTAATTTTTTAAACGTAAATGATTTTTTTGTTTTAAAACAACTAAAGCAAAAGTAATTTAAAATACAAAACTTTTCCATAAATTTAATTTATATATCGTATTCAATTTTTCAAATATATATTTATGAAGAAAGATAATACAATGTATAAGGCTAACATTTTAGCTGATAAATGAAGTTAACAGAGTCATTACTTCGATAATTGCATAACGTCTACCTTAACGTTCAAACTTCAACAGTTTGTTCCACGTTATATCAGGTTTTGCATGGTATAGTTACCTAAAATTTGCAATATTTCGAGAACAAACTGTATCATTGAGTATATCAGATTTTCTTAGCAATGACAATGAAACAGGACACTTTATTTAAAGAATCAGAACATAATAAAGGACATAAATATGCGAAGTTCAAATCTGACAAAATGTTTTAAATGAAGAAACTGTAAAAACTGTATTCCAAGAATTTTTTAAACCTAGAACTGATGATTTTTGTAAATCTGAAATACTGAAATCAGTTTATCATCGAGTTCATATAATACGTTCATATAATCGCATGGAAATTATTTTAATTAACACTAGATTTACGGTACTCGTTAATTTGACGGAGTTAAGATTTCCTGTTTAAGTTTAAGTAGGTATGCGTGTCGAAAATATAAACTTAAAATGAAATTTATATACGAAAAATGTGCTAAATAAATCTCTGCAAATAAAAATCTATCGATTTGAAGCAAAGTGAACTAATGATGTTACAAAAAATTTGTATTTTAATGCACCCATCAGAATGATTCAATCGATGTCCGTAAACCTAGTTCTAAAACCGAAAAATTTTCGAAAACATTGCGATTGGTTCTGAGTCGCGGAGAACACAGTAAATATTCGTTAAAATATTATGTATTTCGTACCTATGGAAACAGAAAATTTCAATGAAAACATAATATAACAACTAGAATTGTTAATTTATGAGATATCCGGATACCCGAGAACGCATGAGATACTTGGTTAGAAAAAAATTACTCGGGTAACCGAAAAATACCCGAATAGATCAAAAAGTTGAGAATCTCGATTCCGAGGCCGATTCTCAGTCATTTTCAACTAACATCAAACAATACAATAGTTTATTTCGTTCGTTACCAACGTTAGCCGAACATAACCGAAAAACGGTTTCAAATCGGAATTCTCGATTATCTCATCTATGCGAGAATCTTAGGGATACTCGAATAACCGGTAATTTTTGTCTATTCGGCTATCTCACGGATACCTGAGGAGCCCGGTATCTCGGATACCTGGTTCAAATCAGCAGACCTAGTAAAGACACACAAAAAAAAAAAATTCTTCTCATGCGTCCTCTTAACACTAAAACTACCAAAGCGGTCAAAATGACCGGCGTGTAATTTCTCATAGAAATTGTATTTTACAACGATTCAGTTTGGACAATTTTTCGTGATTTTCTGTGAAAAATATAGGTAAAGATTTGTTCTCCTTAGATTATATATTTTTTTAAAACACCTATCATTTTTATTTCTTTGAGTACAAATAGGTCTGCTTTAATCAACCTAAATAAAATTAAGGTAGGTTCAGTGTTAAATTTATAATAAATCTTCTACCCTAAACCAGAAAAAATCCATCTATCCAAAATCTCCACGCCATCAACGCATCCGAACAAAAGAAAAACGAAAAAAAAAAAAAAAAATATGGCGAACCGCGCGAAACCAAATAGACCCCATTATCCGATATAACTCCAGTTCGAAAGCCTCGACTGGCGGTCATAAGGCCTGAGCGATCGCCAGAGGCTTCTTCGACGAAGATAATAGAAATTCGTGGAACGATCTCGAGGGCGGTGCGCGGAGTGAAAATCAGACGGTCGGGTTGCTGCTTTCCTCGTTCTAGTCGGGGCCAAAAACGTTTCGGGTGTTCTGCGAAGCAACGCCGTGTCCAGAACGAAAAACGACGCGGAGAGTCGTGTTCGCGAACCGCGCGCTGCGTCATGCGTGAAAACCTGCACGCGCGTCAGCTCACTGGAACGCGCGCGATGAAGGAAATTTCTTCGGGCATCCGTGCCCTTTGGTCCGCGTACTTGTGCCCCGTATTTAACCCTTATTCGTATTCCTAATTTCAGTTGGTAGAATCATTCTTATGCAATACTGTAATCTTCGAGAAGTATGGAAATATTTAAGATTTTTATTTAAATTACAATTATTCATTTTTTTTTTGTTTTTTTTTTTAATCGATACCGTTACTTTCGAATAGTAAAATTTTACTTTGTACAAGATTTCAAATAACTACGTCAATAGAGCAGATAGAATTAAACCATATTTGGGTTTAAGTTACGTGGAACGCCAGTGACCTCGATAATTCGAATATGGATTAACCAATCAGCTGTGTTTGACAACTATATCCGTCATAGAGAAATGGCAGTATTTAGTGTCACGACGAGTATATCCGTCATGGGTAAAATTTAGTTACAGTTTACAATTTAAATTGCAATTTTAGCGAAAACTAAAATACAGGTAGCCCTCCTACAACACGGTTTCGCTATAACACGATTCATAAATTGCGGGAACCCTCCTTCACCACGGCATCCTATAACACGGATTCGCTCTAACACGATAAGAAAATTGCAAAAAACTTTGTACAATACTGTATTTCTATAGCCGTGGCAAGACTTGCCGTCTTAAAGATACAGTTTTGCGGAAAGTATTTCTTTTTATCCCAGTGGCCTGAAAACAAAAGTGTCTCACGCTTGTACATACATTTATATTTTTAATAAAAATTAAGTTATTTATGTAGAATTAAAAAAAATATTTATTTTTAATAAGTTTTCGGAACGTAACCCCCTTTTTGTACTGGCTCTGGGCCTCGTACAACACGATTTCACGCAACACCGCATTTTCTAGGAACCTATCTACCGTGTTACAGGAGGGTTACCTGTATATTCGTAAATTTCAATACGTTTAAAATCATAGGTCAAAACGAAATAAAACGAGATGAAACAAACAAATAAAAAGTATAAATAATTTCAGATGAATTCATGCATTCCCGTATCCACTGGCTGGATTTTCGCGACACACATAGATGCGCGCTCTGAAAAAAGGTCGTCACAGCTGACTGGTTAAAACACTGTCCATTTTGTCGTGGAGAGGACAACTTTTCTTCTGCAGTATCCTCTTTCACAAGATGCGTAACATATTTTTATAACGGCTGTGATATTGCTCGGAATTATGCAGCCGCCATTAGCGTTAAATCGCCGACAAGAATGCCGATCTTTGACCTTGCAAGCAACCTCGTGTCTAGGCTAATCTTCCATTCCGTGTAATCGCGGCTTTGCATCGGCGCGTGCTAAACGGCCCGCGTAATTTCGAGGATGCGAGAGAGCGCGGGAAAATTCTGCACGATTAGCACTATTGGGGTGATAGACTCTATTATACTTGGGGCGAGCAAGTTCCCTTCGGTGGATGCTGTAATTGTTATCGACCAAAATTGCCCAAGAATGAACACCCTTGCAACCGAAAAAGACTGGTTGTCCGTACCTTTGCCGAATGAACTGATTAAAAGGCGAGGGTGTAATTTCTGCAAGCGCATTGCACTCTGCTGGTGATGGGTGTATATTCGCACCCAACACCTGCGAGTATAAGCGTAAGCGTGGGTATCGCATAGCCGATCATTAGGCCCAAAAAGCTTCACCCGTTCGCTACCAGGGTCTGAAAGGAAAATTTACCACAGTCCAGATGTTTTACTGTTCTAATATGACATTAACTTTCATTAATTTTTAATCATCATTAATTTTTGTAGAATTCATAATATCGTAAATAAGTGAGATAAGCAATTTTATAAACTGACACAGGTATGTGACGGTAGGCGATAGATGAAAATTTTCTTTTGTACCCGCGAATCAAATAGAGGAAGATGAAATAATTATGAACACCTAAGAGTAATTGAATAAGAACCAACGAAATTAAATCATTTTGAAATCAACTTTTATCGCGTTTCAAACTTTGGTTAGCAATCTTTGAGTTCGGTCAGATTTTCTTAAAAGGTAATAATAATAAAATTTGAATTTGAATAAAAAACGAAACCTTTCCCATTCGGATTTCCCCCGACCTCGTTGGAGTAATTGCGAACAGTTTTTCGGACAAAATTGAAAGACTTGGGCTAATTACGAATTGTATCATTTGAGAGATTATTGACTATAGTCTTCGGCATAAAATATATTATAAACTGTATCTATAGTCATTACATTCACACTTCCAAACCATATACTCAACCCGATTGCAAACAATAACAAGGAAATTTTATCAAGTTACAAAACAAACAAAAATTAGATGAAATTCATCGTGGAAAGCACGCGTAACCTTTTAAACCGAATAAAGTGACAATATTAACACTTTCGCTACTACTGGCGATTTTAGTCACTCTTCGCGAATCGACTTTTGCATGCTATGGGCGACTATAGTCGCTCAACTATTAAATATTACGAGCAACTATAGTCACCCAGTGGATCGTAGTCATATTTGAAAATTGCAGGCATACAATGAGAAAAATAGTACTTATGGTATGCGGATATGTTGAATTAAATGATTTATTTAATATATAAAAGCACAAAGAATCGTTATAGTGAGACAACGTGTCATATGCCACCCCTACTATGGCCACGTTTTTCGACAGAAATCTCCGTAGCGAAAGAATTAAGCACAGAAAGGGGTGACGTTTGGATTTACCTCGCGTTCAAAACTATCCCATCTTCCCCTATATGTGACACGTTTAACCCCTTGGCTACTGTGGGCGCATATACGCGCTCAGAAATTTTGCTTCCGTGACACGGAGAGCGCATATAAGCGCTCAAGACAGTTTGGTTTTCTGACACGTAGGCCGCATATAAGCGCTCAACACAGTTTGGTTTTCTGACACGTAGGGCGCATATAAGCGCTTTGAATATTTTATCTATCATTATTCCGATAGATTTCATTTCAGTTAGACGAAAGTGACATCGTAAAAGAATTCTTACCCGTGTGGTACGACCGGCGCGTCTCAAAATCTGCCGTAGTCAAAGGGTTAATTAAAAGGAAATTAATTAAATTGGAAAGGAAAAACAAAATAAAAGCATTTTGCGAAGTGATTTGCGAATTCTTTTATTGCAAAGAATTTTGAAACATCTGTCTATACGTGAGTCAATGGGTAATTCATTATTTGTTTTGCAATTTTCTCAAGTCTTAAAAATTGTAATTACCCGCAAACAAAGAACATATAACTCAATTTGTTTCCGACACGATTTGGTGAAACGAAGCGGTCAAATGACCTGTTTGTAATTTCTTATTCAAATTTTATAAATTATTAACGGTGCACTTTTGAGTATTTTTTTGTTATTAATATGGACTTTGTTATTTTTTTGATTTACTATAAAATATATGGTTAAAGATTTGTTTCTGGCGCATTGTGTATTTTCCCAAGTGTCTCTTATTCTAATTTCTTTGATGCAAGTAGGTATAATTTAATCGTCGGTAGGTTTACTGTTAAACATTCTTAGGTACCGCTAACTTACGGATTCCTTCTGAAATAATTTAAAAGCATTACATTCAGATGAGACACTGAAACGAGGCATTTAAAACGGGAAGGATACGTGTTCCAAAATGTAAACATAATTTAAATGTGTAGTACATCTACAGGTGACGGATCCTGTATTAGGATAACTGGTCATTCGGATAATCGATGTTCTACTGTACTAATAAATGTACAGCAATAGTAATTCTTTAGTATGCATAATCGATAACTTGCAATTACTATTTACTATAAAGGTTAAGAAGGATAATGAGATAAAATTGTCAGCTTTGAGAATGGAAAAAATATTGCTCAAATAGGAGTTTAAATATTTAACACCAAAACTACCGCCTTGTAATTTTTCGTAGAAATTCTATAAATTTACAATAATATAATTTGAAGGATTTTTCATGATTTTCTATAAAAAATATAAAGATTTGTTTTGTGTGCGTTATGTATTTTTTAGAACACCTATTATTTTTAGTTCTTGGGATACAAATAGATGTACTTTAATCGTCGGTAGTTTTAGTGTTAAATTTGTACATCTATATGTGCTGTTTTCGAAATATTGGGTTGTAACATAAATTCGTTCGGTCATCGCAAATATGATATTTCTTTTTTAAGAATCGATTGTTTATCTCACTGTTGCGGAACCCAACTGTGATAACGATGAAATCACGAGCCGTTAGTTTAATCCTAGTACTGCTATTAATTACAACTCTTGCCAAAGCTATACTGAAATTAACTCTTAGCATGGAAGATTTTAAAAGAGCATTTTCGGCATATAGTGCTGTTCAAGTTTAAACAAGATAATTCTGCTGCAGATACCCCTCCACACGGGGTTTAAAAGGGAAACTATCATTAATAATGATAGCGATTACATAATTGATTGAATATAATCTGAATCATACAAAATAAAAAACGAATTTATGTTACAACCTAATATTAATTGTATTACTAGATGAATTTGATTGCGTTATTAAATAATATTGTTTCGTTGAACTATTAATTATTTATAAGGTTTGTAAATAAAAAAGTCATTATAATTGACATGTCACTAATTGTGAGCACTGTATAAAAAAAGATAGTAGAAACAAAATTATTATTTGTATTTAGAAATCGTAATTGTAAAAATCACGCTAAACTATATTTATAATTGTTTAAATATATTTACGTCTTTTAAAATACCTATCCAATTGTTTTTATTCTGAACTTTAATAGCAAAAAAATACACTTAATATCAACTTAATTTTAAAAAATGGATTCAATGAAGAAAACTATAAAAATTTAGGAACTATAATGTGGTTTTCTTTCAACACAAAGAGCGATACATTTCATAACATGTAAACAATATGATAATCACACCGTTGAATTCATTATTTCACTAAACAATATCTTTACTTTTATATTTCCCTTAATTTGCATAATTACACACTATTGATATTTATGATTTCTATTTTTAAGATTATGCATAGAAATACAGGTAGCCCTCCTACAACACGACATCCTATAACACTATTTCGCTCTATCACGATAAAAAAATTGCGAAAATGTTTGTCCAACACTGTACTTCTACAGCACTGGATAACATGATCTTTGTTCAACGTATTTAAAAACTAAATTACCTTAAAATAATGTCACCTTGTAAGAACCAACGAACAAACTAAAATTACAGATTTTTTAAAGAGGATAGAAGGTGCAAAGAAATCTAAGTCAAGAATGCGGGGATATAATTAAGTGGGCTGAGTCGTTGGTAAAATTGTAAAGTTTAATGTAAAATAAAATATTATAATCCTTCCGACGCTAATTCTAATACACTGTATACTTCTACTCTTAACTCTGAACTTCAACTGCTTCTTCTTAACTCTTAATCTCAACTGAACTCGTCACTGAACTCATTCACACTTTTATCATTCTCTCTGCTCATTCTTTCCTTTGCTCTCACATGCACCCTTTCTCCCTTGCATCCATGGTCCAAACTCTCGCAGTCACGTACACGGTTTTCCCAATCGCTTCGTTCACACGGTTCGATCATTCGGTTACAAACATTCTTTTCTCGCATCCCTTCAACCACTCGAGATCGTTTTGTCTACGGTCATACTTTCCCTAAACATACCGGCGCCGTCCCGTCGCGAGGAGACACCGGCCACACGCACTTGAACAACTAACATGCTAGGCCCAAACACTCTTCATTCGCACCTCTTTCCGTTTAGCCTAACATTCACTCGTCTCACACATTCTTTATTTTTAACACCCTACAAGAAGAAGGTTCAGAAAGTGAAGATGATATCGTTCAACCGAAAAAACATTCTCGTTTGATTGTACCGAGTAGCGATGAGGAAGAAATTTATTAAATTAAGGTTACATTAAATGAAAATAATATTTTTTGTTTGTTTTTTTCGTTTCGTGTTATACACGCGTTAACCCATTAGCTGCCACGATCCCCATTTGGAGATTTTGGAATTTTACGTTTACCACTCGGCGCGAAAAATATATTTGGTACGCTTGACAATTTAATTACATTCTATATGTATCTGTCAATATTGCGTGTAACGGAAAGTGTGTATTTTGTGGTTCGATTCTTTACAACAAGCGATCAAAATTGAAATTCATATGCAAGTTGAACGGAACAAAATTGTCATATTTGAAGCTTAATATTTTTGGTTTCTTTTTTATGTTACAATGAAATACAGTACATAAATGTACATAATTTGGAGGTTATAGTAACGATCTATTAGTTACTCGGTTTTTTGTTTTTTATTCAAATGATGTTACCGATCATTTTATAACGATACCCATTTGAGACTTTTTCAAAAATATCAAATAATTTCGAAACAAAACATAATTTCAATATAATTATATTGTTACACAACTTTTTGCGCATATATATAACTTATCCAGTCAAAAATAAAAAAAAAAAATTTGGCAATTAAGGGGTTAATATTTTTAACCCTTTGCACTCGGCTGGCGCCGCTATAGCGACGTGCATAATTTTCTTCAGAGATCATGCTTTTAATTAGATTCTATATTTTCATCAATCCAAACACTTCTTTTATCTTAAGATAAAAGTAAACTAACCAAATAAATAAGAAATCGTAAACGTTTACAATTTTCTTTTTTTCTTTCCAAAAGAACACTTTAAGTTTTCGCAATAGTCTTTTGAAACTTAAAAAAGTGTTCGAGTACAAAGGGTTAATAAAAATTAAGTTGCTTATATTGAATTAAAAAAAAATGTTTGTTTTTAATAAGTTTTCGGAACCTAACCCCCCTTTTTGTACTGGCTCTGGGTCTCACATAACACGATTTCATGCAACACCGCATTTTCTAGGAACCTATCTACCGTGTCATAGGAGTGTTACCTGTACACGTCCACTTATCGCCCTACTAAAAATATGAAACTACATAATTAGCTCTATAAAAAAAACTAACAAGTTTCACAGTTAAATAGTCACGATTAAGTTACATGTTGATGTTACTTCCCCGACTTAAACATTTTCCTCGGTTGCAATAATAAAATCTCGTTTCAGATCAGCTAACACACATAGAACCACTAAACTGCTACTATTTCTCAATACTTGTCTCGTTTCACATTCCTAAATTACACAAAGATTATTCTGATTCGACCGGACACAACGGTTTCTAAAATTGAAAAAAATTACAATCGTTATCCACGGTGTAACTGCAACCTAACCGATCCGAATCCGAATTACAAATATCCTACTATAACTGCCAAGTCGAAGCCATCAGAGTTTAGCAAAAATGCTTAAAAACAAACAGATCCCGACAAAACGCGATCTCGATGCTGCACGATCGATTCCTCGGAAGCTCCCACAACCATATTCCATTCTTCCGAGAAATTAACATCTGGCAAAAAAGCATCCTTCTGAAATATACAACAGGGAACACGGTCGCAGGCCGATCCGACGACTTTTCTGCGATGAATTTTTGCCGGATCCCGGTCAGTAATTCTTTTAAAGATATCTCTCTTTCTCTCTCTCTTTCTGTCTCTCGGAAAGTCCTGGCGGACCTGCAAACCAGTTCAGCCGGGAATCTTTCCGATGCTCTGTTCTCTTGGACACGGAAGTGAAAAACGCGGCGAAAGACGAAGAGAAGAAATCGTTCGTAGCATCGTTCAAGGTTAACCACGTGGATATAGGCGTAGCCACCGAACAATGGCGTAGCCGGAGGATCGATGTACCTACTGAACAACCGTTAAGCCTAATGAACGGCGTTCTATGTTTCGAGACCGTTTCGTCGATCGCCACGTGACTTGGTAGGTACACATCCATGAGTTGGTATATTTTTTTTAGACCTATTTTAGCTGCTTATCACTGCACCATTGTGTTCTATTATGGTACCATTGCATGGTCGCTGAGTAGTATATTTTTGGAAATTATTAGTTTCTAGGTTATCGGGAATAATTTTGTTTTATTCGGCACTGCTAAAATATTAGAATTTCTGTATTTTGTAGATACACCAAAGTAATTGGAAGGAAAGATGAATTTTGAAGTGTTAATTCTAATGCAATATTTAACTGCAGAACCTTTTGATTCAATTTCTTTTCACATAATTATTCGCGAATTGGACATAATTAAAAAAAAAGTTTCATAGCTATAATTGCTTGTTTTTTGAAAATTGAAGTGTTAATTCTAATGCAATATTTAACTGCAGAATCTTTTGATTAAATTTCTTTTCACATAATCATTCGCAAATTAGACATTATTTAAAAAAAAAAGTTTCTATAAAAAATAGCTATAATTGTTTGCTTTTTGAAAATAATTGCAATACCTAATGTATCGCGAAAATAATAATTTTCTTGCTAAAATTTCTTATAGCAATTCTATTAGATTGTCTCGAAAGTTTCTTTCGTCATCTGCACGCAGTAGCTTCGTCTAGCTGTGTTTACATAAATATGTATTGTGCGGTGCAGAAAAGATGACGAACAGGACAGCACAAAGGTAAGAGAGGCACTCTACTCTCTGCCTGTTCGCGTTTGTTTCTCATCTGTGATGCGAATCTGTATGATCTAATTCGTAGATGTGATTGTTTCGGCGAATAACAAATATACGCGTACCCTGTCCTTATAATTGTGTTAAAAGAAGGTGGATCTGTTACATTCTAACAAACCAGACCTGCGTTCCTTCTGCTCGCCATCTTCCCAGCAACGCACAGTAGCCTTATTTGTTCAACGAGAGGTGGAGAAAGGTAATAGAGCAAAAATCTTATATATAATATAATATACTATAAAACAAAATATTGTATATCCATTACTCATTAATAAAACGAAAGAAACATCTGGGATAACGTGATATTAATCCTTTGCACTCCCGAGGTGACTCTCACTCGCCATTTGGATTAATGCAGCAGTTCATATGGCAACAACAGATATAACTATTTTATTTCAAGATTTCGAGCATTTTTACATTATATATGACCTAATATTGAATGTTAAACTTTATTAATTTTGTTTCGTGCGATATTTTAGAAACCACTCGCCAAATTGCATTTTCGATTTTTTAGGACAGGTGTCGTAAAAATATATTTTTGGTTCTTCTTGGATCAATTATTCGATCACTGTCTCCATTACTGTTATTTATTTCGCTACGTTCAAATGTCTCATTTATAACATTATGGATTTGGTCTCTAAGCAACGTAAGATCAAACTCATCCTCACTACTGCTAATTTGATCGTTTGACTCAGTTTCTATAGCTACTAAAAACAGACAAAATTTAACCCTTTCGCTACTATGGCCGACTATAGTCGCTGACCACGAATTAACTTTTGTATATTATGAACGACTATAGTCGCTCGACCATTGAATGTTACGAACAAATATAGTCATCCAATAGATTGCATTCATATTTGTAAATTGTAGGTCTACAATCGGCAAAAATAATATTTACTGTACGCGTACATGGTAAATTAGATAATTTAATACATAAAAGCACAAAGAATCATTATAACAAGACGATGTGACGTAAGTCACTGGTAAGTACTATGGTCGAATGCTCTGTAGTGAAAGAGTTAAAATAATTTTAAACAAAATGCTCTATTATGAACTCCACATCGACTCAAACATCTAAAATGTACAGAGGAAGGCTATCTACTGATAAAACAATTATTGTCACTTATCAATTACCATTCGAGTTGCTGCATTAATCCAAGTGGCGAGTGAGAGTCGCCTCTCGAGCGCAAAGGGTTAGTACCTAGATAATCCTTTTAACCCTTTGCGGACGGCGTGATATTGAGTAAACCGTACCGTGAGGCCGAGCCGCTACCGCGATAGTCGCTTAAAATGACCAGCGCATGTTCAGCGGAAATTTTTCTTAAAGCGATTAGCAGAAAACGACAAATTAACAGAAACGTTTCTTTAACCGTTTTAGTGCCAAGGGTTTTTAAAAATCCGTGTCGGATAGTGTCATGAAGCGCGATAGCGCTTCCTTCATTCATCTGCTAGTAATGCCGATCGACGCGGCCGCGCTGCTCTTTTTTTTGGTCGAAATATGCCGCCCGGCGCGCTCGCGCTTCAGATTGTTAGTCAATTTTTTAATCGTAACAGTTTCATCAGAAAGACAGCTAATTATGCAGGTTGTTTACGATTATTTGAAAAAAAAATTTGTAATTACGAGAGGAAACTCTGACAGACTGGCGACGAGATACATTCTGAACCGAGCGTAATCGAATTGACGATCGTGACCAAAAGAAGCGACACGGTTCTAAAACCGAAAAACGGTTAAGCAATTTTCATTCATAGCGCTCGAAGATGTCAAATTATAGACATATATGTAGATAGTACATGCACAAAGTTGTTTTTGGCGAACGCATATATGCGTTTCTCGGCCATAGCAACGCGTTTGTTTGGGACACATATATGAGTCTTTCGGCCTTATCAATTGTTTTCGCCGAACGCATATTTGGGTTCCTCGGCCAAATCGATGGTTTCCGCAGAACACATAATATGCGGCGGTAGTCCGCAAAGGGTTAAATCCATCAACATAAAAATAAGCAATCTTAACAAATATAGTCTAAAAAAGTTTAACACATCAAAATATAAAGCACCTTCCTCGTGATCTATTAATGTTCTCCTCCGTCCAAATGTCCCACTTCATACTTCATTTATCCAATAATAATCAACGATACTACCGGACCAAGCTTTCCTTCACTTTTCGACACAAAACAAAAATCAATACCAATTAAACTCCCCATTAGACATAACGTCATAGAATCAAGCAAACATTTTGAACTATCCGAGAGACATCAAATTATACATAGAAATTTAAACTCCATCCGAAAGAATCGCTAATGACCAAATAGTCGATGTGACGTTAACACATTGCGTACAGGTCACGAGATATGTATCTCGTATATAGTAAACCGAACTTTGTAGCCGGGTTACGAGACATCTCGTTCTAATATTTTTTCATACGCGTACATCGACGACTCGAGAAATTAAAAATAGATTTTTTTGTTACGTTACCAAGACAATGGAGTCATGCATATTCTTATGGCAAATAATTAGCGAAATAAATGTCTGTCGAAATTCCGAAAGAGTAGAAAACAATCGGTCAGTATTGGCAGTACATCGGTAGGTCTGTGTCTATCGTGCATCCTACCTTATAAAGTGTTTTATCGTTGTACAACATTTTGTTATTTCGAAATCCACGTTTTAACCCTCTATGAGACCATGTGACTTAAAAGTTATATTTTATACTATAAAAGTATATTTTAAAAAATAAATTTTGTTTAGTTATCGCTCCACTATTAAATTTGATTACTGTATTACTGTAGCGACACCACGATTCATCCACAGTAATTATTAGTTAAAACATTTTCAAATCAAAGTGAGAAACTGTAATCAATCGTAATTTTTTCTCCAATAAGCAGACAAAATTCGGGGGCTATAGAGGGTTAATTTACGAGGAGATGATTTTTTAATTATTTCACAAAATAGACCCTAATTCTAAAAAAATAACACAATACAAAATTAAAAAAGCGCATATATGCATCGTACAAAGTTTTTTTGGAGAGTTCAAAAATGTGCAGGCCCTGGGATCGCGTTGAGCGGGCAGAGTGCCGTACGCAATGTGTTAAACTTGGAAAAAAAAAGAAAAAAAATCATAAAATCAATCCACAGATATTTATCCAATTCTTAAATAAGTACTTTAACCGAGGTATCGATAACGATAATCAATCATATATTTGATATGACGTTGCCCCGTTGAAACGACTGAAACAAGGACTCAAAGGGTTAAGATGAACGAGCTCGAAACGAAGTGGGACACTTGGCGGCTTCCTTTTCTATGCAACCCGCGTTTTCTTTCGCGCGTACGCCTCGGACGGCGGAGATAGACACGGGAAGGAGTATGTATAACCTTGAGGACATAGTTACCTTCTCCGTTGGTGGTTAGGGAGCCGGGAAGTGGCAGGGGTGTGCTGTTTTTGCACCGACGTTGATCCCCTTCGCTGGGCGCACGATCTGAAAATAAACGGCAACCCCTTTAGAAACTTTCCTCGTGCTACAATCGTTCTTTCTTTCTCTCTTTCTCTCTTTTACTATCCACCATTCGCATTCTTTCTCTCATTTTCAGTTGTCCCTTCATAGAAGACGACGTTCGCCTTCTGGAGAAAGCTGACGTCGTTTCTTTTAATGAACGGACAGCTGTAAGATGCCAGTATAGAAGAAATAATTAATGGTTGTTAGGTTGTTTGCGAAGATCGAGACTCGATTCGTGATTGGACTTTAACGCTCGATTATTCATATTAGCTTTTTCAGTTAGGTGTTGGGAGGAGCAAAAAAATTTGTTTACAACATATGATTTGAACACGGTAACGTTGGTATGTTGCTTAAAATAGTTGGTGAATCATAGATTATATTAGTAAAGTAACCTAATAATTTAGGTGTTTTAATACGTTACATGTGGTAGAGATCGGGCGAAAGTATTAGATATTTGAATCATTTTTATAGATGCTTAACACTAGAATTATCGAAATGGTCGAAAGGACCAATTCGTAATTTCTTATTGAAATTTTATAATATTACTACGATGCACTTTCAGGGATTTCTTACGAGTTTCTATTAAAAATATGTATAAAGAGTAGCCTCCCTTGCATTACGTATGTCTTCGTATACATTTAATTTTTTATTTCTTCGGTGCAAACAAATATATTTTAATCGTCGGTAGTTCTACCCCATTTATCTAACCCCATTTATCGCATGAAACGACACTACTCCATGTCCCATTTATTTAACCTTTTCTGAGCTTTTGTCGAACACCAATTAGTGAAGCCTTATCATTTTTCTAACTAAGATTATAATAACAATAAAATAATAAAGAATAATCAATAAAAGGGTAACGAGTAAATTATCCAAACTGTTTTGTCCTCCAATATGCTTGGATAAATGGTGCTTCATTGTAATTTTAAATTGTACGTATTGCTGGTAATTTATAATGACTGTACACATATGTAGTTATCATAAGGATTAAATAATTTAAAATCAATAATCTTGTAACTTTCTGTCTAAAAAGCAAAGTAATATTTCTTAAAACAATTCCTTCAAATTTTCGCAATATAATAATCAGTCATTTGTTTATTGTACGCGTATATTGTATGTATTTAAGAAACTTTTTATATACATGCAACAATCGCGTATAAAGAATTAATTGCCATTTTACTCGTTCCGTGTATAAGTTGGACTTTAAATGTCTTCGGGGTGACGTCTGAATTAATTACTTTTTCTTGTAACAATATTATTTTTCTTTTTCTTCCTCGTGAAATATAATAAACATTACATAATTGATCGTATAAGATCAATTTAAGACTCGTAAAAAACAAATACAATGCACATAATTCCAAGAATCGTGCAACGTATAATTACACAAATGCAATAGTGTAATTGTTATTTAATTAAATATATGATCGACGCGAAACCAAGCTGTTACGAAATTGTAAGTTACAGAAGTCAGGACAAAGAAGTATCGACAAAAAACAAATCGAACTACCCAATAATAAACGACGCCTTGAAACAACACTGTGAATCGTGTCGAGGTAAAAAGAACTTTGGACATCGTGCTACGCGAGAGAGGCTTGAACAGAAACAATTCTAAATGTTGCTTTCCCATCTGGAACTAGTTACAACAGGTTAAACCAAGGGGATGAAACGCCGCTACCTCGATATAGAAACACGCGTCCTATTTATAAGTTCGAATCCGAACTGACCAGAAAACCAAACACCGCGACTGCTTCGAAGAATCGGTAATGGAGTGCTAACATCCCAGAGATAGAGACCGAAATTCTCTGTCGTGGTTCAGCCCGCGAATATTCGATCGGGATGCGAAGATCCGCATTTTATTTATGGACGAGAAAGAAAGAGGAAAGCGTTCCGTACGTTCCTAGAAACGTATGATGTAAACGTGTCCGTATCGCCTATCGCAAAAACGTTACGCCACAGTGTGAAATCGTGACCATTAACGCTAGAACTATCAGCAGTTACGGTATATTTATTTATATCAAACTAATAAAAACGATAAATATTTGAAAAAATACGCGACGCAATGACAACAAACCTTTATCCATGTTTCTTTTTGTTTTTCCAGAAAATCATGAGAAATCCCAGAAAGTGAATCTATTGTAAATTTATAAAATTTCTGTAAAAAAAATTACCAACTGGTCGTTTGAACCACCTTGATAACTAAAGGTTCTAGAAGATAGGGGGATTGCGTATAATTTTTGCGAAAATTGAGTTTTTTTTAATAAATGATGCACGGTGTGCGATGTTCTTTCGCGTGAAACATAATAATTTTGATATACCGAAGAACAGTAAAAAAGAAAATAAAAATATTAGCATTGTCAATACGTTATTATTTGATAAAAAAAGCAGGAAGAATAACTGTTAAATTCAATTTAGTACAAACGTAGTAAATATTAAGATATGCATAACATCTTCGTTCTCTAAAGCATTTAATTCTGAATTTAAACGGCGAAATTGCCATGGAAAAATTGTTACTGGTGGTGAGGGATGCGAGTATGACGATTAATCGTATCAATGAATTTTTCTATTCAGGATTTCGATTACTTTATTTAGGACATATGCGATTCGTTTTTAATATATTTTTTGCAATATGTTAATAATAAAACATTAATAGTTAATGTTGTAGTATTTTCTACTTATAGTGGGTGAATTATGACTGATTTATAATTTTGATATTTTTGATACAGCATACTTTAAATTTAGATAGTTTTTGAAATAGTAGTATATCTTAATTACTTGTTTTATAAAACGAAAGGAAAAGCTTAGATTCAAAATATTTCATATAAAAGCGGAAGAATAGACACTAATTTTTTTTTTTTTTTTTTTTTTTTTCATTATACCTATAACAAAACGATAATGGAAAAGTATAAAACTTTGTTTAAACAAACGAAGTTAACTTTAGAATTCTTTTCGTAAAAGTAAAAAGAGAGGTAATTCAATCAATTCAGAGTTAATTATAGCATACCGCAGAATAATGTAGTGTTATATGCATGCATGATTTAATATAAATTCAACAGTGTAGTCGTTCACATTACGTTCCGATATGCACAAATTAATATTTAATGTGGAAGGATTTAAGATGCGATAGATAAAGAACTAGAAAATCATAGAAGTATATCTATATTAACACTAGAACTACCAAAGTGGTCCAAATGACCCATTCGTAATTTTTCATACAAATTTTGTAAATTAATTACGGTGGCTTTGCGGAGATTTTCCGTGATTTTCTGTTAAAAATATAAATAAAGCTTTGTCTCCCTTAATTTATGTATTTTTTTTATATACTTTTCATTTTGATTTCTCGGGTAAAAATAAGTATACTTTAATCATCGGTAGTTCTAGTGTTAATATTATAAAATGCATTTCTGTTAGAAATTTTGTTTTATCTTATGTATCAGTCAACGTTATGCATTTCTTAATACCATTCTGTAATAGTAACCAATAATCTTTTAATGCTACACAATATTTTATATATGTACACTACAAACATCATCTTCGAATCTTTTTTAACCAATATAACACAGAACATTCCTAAAATACAGCTGTAACATTAGAGTGTCTTATAAAATATTCCGCTGCATTAATCCCTCCTTTTCGACCGATTTTTAAACCGCTTATCGAAATAAATTATATAGATTTTATTCAGTCTAATACCATAAAGATAAGTGCTCAATAAAGTATTCATAAGGCGCTGAAGAGTACCGAGCCTCTTAAAATAGTACGTATTTCTATTATTCCTTTCATCTCGATAAACTAAATTTTTAAAATGTCAAATATTTTCTGGGTCTTTCTAATACTAAATAGTAGTAGTCGCATTAATCGAGAAAACGCTGTCCATTGCGAAAAAGTGTTTTACGATCTACCGTGACGATGCACAGTCGCGAGGTACAATCCGACACATGATTAATGATGTTAGTAATTTGCAAGAATCCGACGATCGAGGAGACTAGACAACACTGGAACGATTAACCAGACGATTTTCACCCGCGTCGGGGACAGGATGGACTGAACGACGAATTTGTGGTTCGGTGAATCATAGTTCTCGCAGAAATTCGACCGTCCGTCATCCAACCACAAAGGGGCTGACAGAATCGTCTAAAATAATGATCCGTCGCAGGCACATCATTTATCGTCGATGTAATAGCGAGTTTCTCGTTTAACACTCAAAATGACAAACTAATTCGCTTGTAAGAATCCTATCTTCCATCTCGACTCGGCCACGAGCGCACCTGTAGGACACACCATGTTACAAAAATAACAGAAAATATAAGAATAAAAAGAAGACAAATGTACTGGCTAACTAGTCGAAAATCAAAACTCAGCAAAGAAAACGAATTACAGATCTACAAAACAATCATAAAATTTATATGGACCTATGGAATACCATTATGGAGAACTGCGACAAAACTAGAGTCATTACAAACAAAAATACTAAGAGCGATAGTCGACGCACCATGGTACCTAAGAAACGATGATCTACGTAAGGATTCAAAAGTCCCAATGGTTATGGAAGAAATAAATAGATACGCGAAAAAACACAGAAAAAACACAGAGAGAAAATCGTAACACGTTCCAACCAACTAGCTGTCGAGGCACACGCGATCTTCGCTGAAAGAAGGTTAAAAGGGAAACACCCTGCTAATCTATACGCATACAAAAAATCATAAACGAAGCAATCACTCTGAGGTGGAATCTCACTGGAGATTGTCATCTGTACGTTATGTAACCTGTAACCTGTGCTAGAATTTATCTAACCCTTTGCACTCGGCTGGCGCCGCTATGGCGACATGCACAATTTTCTTCAGAGATTGTTTTTAATTAAATTCTATATTTTCATCAATTCAAACGCTTCTTTTATTTCGGAATGAAAGTAAATTAACCAAATAAATAATAAATCGTAAACATTTATAAATTTCTTTTTTTCTCTCCAAAAGAACACTCTAAGTTTTCACAATAGTTCTTTGAAACTTAAAAAAGTTTACGAGTGCAAAAGGCTAATATCCCCTGGACAAATTGTAAAATAGCAACTAACAAATAAAAGAAAAAGCAAAAAAAAACCTATAGGATACGTACTGTGCAGAAAAAGATTTTCTCTGACAAGAATGTGGGTTCGATTGGTTAGAATAAAGGATGCAAGTCTCCTTTTCACACGCATTTTCCGCTCTCGCGTATTATTTAGAGGATCGCACAATTAATCGGATCGCATCACCATAGACGAATTGAGCGAGAGACCCCTTGCACCTGTGCTGTACCGGAAAAAATCTTTCTAGCTCTGCATAGTATAAGTCACTCCATCTAAAAATATACAGAATTGCGGTCATAGGCGATAATTTTTTTTCAAATTTCCAATATTCGTTGATAACCTCGAGAAACTAAACTATAGTTGACCACTACAACTGAAGGAATGCTTTTCCAACTATATTCACAAAATTCTGTTCATCGTTAACACTAGAACTACTGAAGTGATCAAAACAACTGGTTTGTAATTCCTTACAGAAATTCTATAAATTCATAACGGATGATTTTTGGGAACTTTTCGTAATTTTTTGTAACAAATATGCATAAAGAATTGCAATTCTTGTGTTATGAATTTTTTCAAATACCTATCATTTCGATTTCTTTGATACAAATTTTAATCTACTTTAATCATTTGTAGTTCTAGTGTTGATAAATATAAAAATAATTTATGTTAAAGTTTAAAATGCCAATTTGACACTTTCTACAGCTGGAGATAATTCCGCTATAAAATACGATTCTCAAAAAGATGTAGCTCAATCTCAAAAGATTGATAAAAAAAATTAAATTTTTAATGGCAATCGTTGTGCCGCTTGTTATGTATTCAAATCGTATACGATATAAGTTTGTTGAGATCAGTTTCTCTTTCCAAATAATAGTTTCTCCTTCCGCCAAAGTTTATTAATTACAGACAATAAACATTGGCAAAGTTTGTTATATTTTTGTATTTTAATACTTTCGTGTAAACGATGAAGCATCCGTTATTTTTACTCTCATATAAACGGTCAATTGTCTATTTTTTTTTTTTTTTTTTTGATAATCACTGTTACTCTTGAATAAAGAAAACTTAACTTCAAACTTTAATTTCCAATAATTTACTGATGTGTATCGTGACTAACATTTTAGAAAGTATTGCACGTTAATACTTAAATATTTTAATCAAAATATTTAAACATTGTGTTTCCACTGTATCAACTGCTAAACGTTAGATTAATATTCTCCGCATGCGATTGATGCGAAGTTACAAAATTGGAGCGTAAATGTCAATTAATATTATAAAAGGTCGCTATTCCTTACGATTAGAGCGTGATTGCGCGTTTCGATTTACAATAAACAACAGACGATGCGGGATGAATTAAACGGAACTATATAATTTTACGATTTCACGTTTTAATTAAGATCCTGCGTCATTTTAAATACTTATTAATAACTCGTAAGTTCGTAAGATGATTTCGAAGACTCACAATATACTCAAACTCAAATACAAATAGTTTAACAAACAGTGTAAAATTAAGCTTTTATGTCGTACAAAATTAAGAGTTTCGGTAGAACTCCAAAACTGAATAAAAAAAATTACATTAGAATACTTAATTATAGAAAAGTAGGAAATTTGTTCGGTTCTTAACATTACTATCTATTTTTATATTAGCATTGCTTAGGTGCTAATACAAAGAACATTTTGATACGTCGAACGAAAGTTTTATTCTTAGTAACTATCACGAATCAGTGACTCAACATATAAAAGACTGCAATAAAACATTTAGTTAGAAAAATTACCAATTTCACAACTCGGTACAACCTAATCTTCTTCAGCTGTATAAATGCAAAGAATAAACTTGAATAAATACAATTAAATACAATTAAATACAAATAATAGACTTGTATGTATAAATTAAATACAAAGAATAAACTTGTATGTATAAATTACATGCAAAGAATAGACTTGTATGTATCAACTATATTTGGCTCATGTTATATTCGATAAACCAAAAACTTAGGTATCGATTCTAAAACAAGCCAAATTTTGATTTCTCAAGTATCGTGCACCTTTCTGGACACTGTGAACGAATTGACGTTACGATCTTAACCACGCACGAAGATGTCTGCGACACGAACTTCGGATATTTCCTTCGTATCACAATCAAGCACGTGTTGCAATCCTTTCGCTATGAAAGTTCACTATAATGGTCGCCTACAAATCTATTCTCATGTATACACCACTATCATAGACCGCTTGCTAATAGTCAATTAACTAATAAACATGTTTCATTTATCCCTTACGATGTCAATAAATAAACTTTAGCAAGCAACATGCAATTATGAATAATTTTCCGTAACAAAATCTTTTAATCGAATAATAAAATTTTAATGACTATTAAATTTTTCTTTACCGCTGTACAGCGTGCGTAGCATTTCTCGGCTAATTTCACCGTAGCTAACGCATTAAGGATCGTTACAGCATTATTTAAATACAGCACGATGTAACGCCACATAATTTTATATGGACAAAATAAGCCATATCGCGCAACCAGTTGTTTTTTTATTAACGATTAAAAAAAGAAGACAGGGAATAAGAAGAGACTCTTTCAGCTCGTGACAAGATTTTTCCACCAGTTGACTCGTGTGCCTTGAGAATAGTCGAAGGTGTTGATATTTCAAGTATATAAATTCATATATTTGTTTATTGAGCATAAATTGGGTTCAGATGAGCAAGATGTACACTTTGTTTGTTGCACAGAATATTTAATAAAAAAGGTTAAATGCACATAAATATACCATAACTGAAATTCACAACTATCAGAATTATTTTATATCAAAATAAACAATGGTATTATCAAGATTTATTTATAATAAAATAGATTGCTAATGCTTGATTTCTGACTGATAATTAATTTCTGACTTGTACACGTGAGTGAGCCTCTCTTGGCTTACTTCATACCCCGCTGCTCTTTTTTTTTTTTGTCCAGTTCATAGATGGAGAGAACTATTGTCAATTTTCGCGCCAGATTCAAGTAGTGATATCGTGAAATATTGATTACATTCAACAGAAGGTTTAATAGTTTTAAGCCTAGGTCACACGAGCGTCGAAATCGATGAACGTTAACACTTTACCGATCGGTTCGTTCGAGCGCGAGTACATCGCTAACATCGGCTCGGTTTTGGCTATCGTGGGGAAATATAAATGCTTATTCTTGCAACCCTGTCTTTAAATCGAAATTCGTGGAAATGTTTAATATGTCGTTTCTCTTATTGTAGGCTAATTAAATTTAACCCTTTCGCTACGACGGATCAGTCCGCTGTACCGTTGTCACCGAACTGAACCCTGCGCCAAAAGTGTACACATTGCGCGTGGAAAACAATATACTCGTAATTTCTACATAAAAGATATAAACTTAGTTAACCGTTTGAGTGCCACATATCTTTCCTGTTTTCCCATCCAAAAGTGCCAAAGAGCGCTTTTTCGCTTGTCTTAGTCTCCGATTAACACGTTGACTGCCATGAGGACCACCGGTGACCAGCGACGCGACCAATAGTAAAATACATAATTAGAGTAAATATCGATACTGATAAATTTTCAAATAATACCACTGTTACTATGATGGTTCGAAGAAATTAATGCCACACAGAACATGCAAAAATAGTTTTATTAGTACAAGGAAAATATAGATATTACTTTGTTTAACATAACATACATCGCATAATAAGAAATTCATGTTGGCGCCATGGGCAAACCACGTAAAATGCGCGTGGCAGTCAACGTGTTAAAAATGCCAAGGAGCGCTTTTGCGCTGTTTTCTGCTCATATACAGTAAGTTGTAATTTTTTTAACCCTCTATAGCCCAAATTTTGTCTGCTTATTGGAGAAAAAGTTACGATTGATTACAGTTTCTCACTTTGATTTGAAAATATTTGAACTAATAATTACTGTAGATGGATCGTGGCGTCGCTACAGTAATACAGTAATCAAATTTAATAGTCCAGTGATAACTAAACAAAATTCATATTTTAAAATATAGATACATCAGTTTGTAACTTTTAAGTCATAGAGGGTTAATTTAATGTGGTTCTGACATCTTTCTGAGCATAAGTACAGATATCAGCGTGTTTATGTTGTTATTAGGAATTTTTAGTAGGATGGAACGACTGTACACACAGACACAATGTAATTTCCGATAATTAATTAGAATTTATTGTAACCTACATAACCTTTATTGTATATGTGAATGCGATAGTAATACTTTTCAGGACAACCGCCGAGCGAAGGCAGCCGAAAAAACAAAAAACATTCATATAGTCACCTCAAACGCGTACCCGACTGCGCATGTCCCATTCATGCCAAATCCAACACTTAATTGTTGCATATACCAACAGTTTATAAATAATATAAAAATATTTAAAAATAATATAAAAATATTATTTAAATATTTTGCAGCCGTAAAGTCGCGCATCGACAGAAACC
>SMSQ01013612.1:36225-60924 GCA_019453375.1 Ctenoplectra terminalis | reverse complement strand
AAACAAATCTTCGACGTGAAATTAAAACGAGGAATCACATATATTTGGTAATAACTTCTTCGTGCACTTGTACACGCAGTTCTACAATATTTCTGACTAAGACATGCCTGACCAAGCTCATTCCTATACTACTTGTGTGACCAAGTACACCAACTATTACATTTGTTTGACTAACCACTGGCCTGTTCTCTTGGTTTGTTCAGTGATTGACCTGTTCTACTTGCCTAAACAGGCATCAGTTTATTCTACTTGTTTGATCCAACACCTGCGTGTACTACTTGTCTGATCAGTAATTGTTACATTCCACTTGACTGTTCGTACTTCTGGTTTCAGTGATTGTCTGATTAGTTTCTTGGTTATACTACTACATAAGTTTGTTTCTCATGTGTACTTATACAATTCGACGTACCGCTTAATCAAGTAACTTTTTTGTTTTAAGTTGTTCAATATGAAATCCTCTTGAATGCTTTTGACCTCGTAGATTCGTTTTAGAAATAGCTCGTTCCGATTTAAATGCAAGAATTTAATTTTTCAAGAAACCTAAGCTTTTACTATCGAAATAGTAATCGTGCACGATTTCGTTTCTCGATTTAATCCAGATTTTTCCTTTGGACCCTCCTTATGAAATCTTCATGGGAAAATGGTTGGTTATTGCAATATTTAACGCGCGAAAACCTTATTTAGCTGCGAATCGAGACTGAAATTTTTAGACCATCGACGGCACGAACCTGTGAATTATAGACGTCTCGGTCTGAATTATGCAACAACGAGGCGAACTTTTTGCGAGTTCCTTTCTCGCCTACGACACAACCGAATAAGATAGAGAAACGTTCTTTTAACACGATGTTACGTTTTTAAACAGCCAGCGTATAATTTTATTCGACGCGATAGTGAGAGCAGGTAGAAACGGAAAATGTTCGCTGGCGCGAAAAATAAACATCTCACTTTGCAACGCGAGAAAAAAAAGAAAAAAAAAAAAGAGAAAAACAACGACGCTTGGTTTCCCGTCGGCACGATATTTTTGTTTAAATAATCACGTTTCTGTCGTCGCGCAGGAATCATTTTTCTCCTGGACGTTCCGCTATTTCGAGATTGTTTAATGAAAATGAACACAAATGTTATTTTTATACTTCGCGCTTGTGTCCCGCAATCGTACATGATGTAAGCATGATTAAGTTTAACTGAACTCTGGAATTCGTGAAAAAGAAATATATAAAAAATACAGGAAAAAGTGTATCGTTCCGTGTAATCTAATTCTGTTGATGGAACACGCTCGGTTGTAAATTCATAATGTCATCTAATTTACACTTCTGACCCTATTCCAGGGAAACGACCTTTAATTATTAATAACAATTATTCCCGTTCATTTTTCTGCCTCGTCAACGTCCTTTATTTTCCGTTTATTCTTTACGAACCCTCGAAACAAATTAACGCACTGTTTTACATCCGTTCCGTCTATACAAGTTCTGTACAATCCCTCGAAAAATAACGCCCACGGTATCACAGTTTCTGAATACTCGAAACCGAAGCAAGTACGAATCATCGTGAGAACCTAATATAAACAATATTAAGCATACATTCCCAAAATTTGCCTATTTAAACTCGGCCACGCATCCACATCCAAGTCGCGTGATCAAAACCAACACCATTGAACACACAAACCCGTTGCTATCTCTGCGTTAAACGTGTATCAGTGAAGCCAACTTCGTAGCAAATCGAATCGAGCTAAGTCACGACTGTTGACTTCGACGTAGTTGGAAAAGAATATCGGAGAACGTTCCTAGGAAAATATTAGCGATCGTAGACAGACCTAGAAATTTTGTGAATAAAACAGAAGCATTTCAACGAAGTTTATCGATTCTTTTCGCAACTTGTTAACACGTCCGTCCACACGGCGTGAGAAAGCTTGACAGCGATGTTCCTGCTCTGGCCGATCCATTAACGATGATCCTTAGTTGGAGGCTGTTCCCCTTTCTTGCGGCGCGTAGTTAAACACGCAGCCCCGGTCAAAGGCGTCATCTGTAATTGGACCGTTTTCCGTGCTGGTAACCAGAGTGCCACTAGCCTCGGGTAGTTTGAGGTTGCCCCTGTCCTCCACCCTTCGATCCCAACCCCCTTTTCGAGCGTGTTTCTCGATATCGATCCGTGCAGGCGCTCGGACGTTGCTTACGATGCCCTCGGACCCTTTGGCGTACTTGACATTACGAGCTCAATAGTCCATGATCTAGGTTACTCACTTGGATAATACACGTAACGCTGGACGATTCATCGAGTAGCCCCGTAACATTTAGTTAAACAGAGGTATAACAGGGGCCGATATTGCTGAAGGGTAAACAGCTAGGAAGCGAATACAGAGATGGGAGAGAGAGCGTTTGAGAAAGTGAGAGAGAGTGTGAGAAAGTGAGAGAGAGTGTGAGAAAGTGAGATAGAGTGGAAGAAGAGGAAGAGAGAGTGTGTGAAAGTGAGATGGAGTGGAAGAAGAGGAAGAGAGAGTGTGAGAAAGTGAGAGAGAGTGGAAGAAGAGGAAGAGAGAGAAGGGAAGGAGGAAAAAAAAGGGAGAGGAGTGAAAGATCGCAATAGAGAGAGAGTGAAAGGGAGGAAAAGAATGGGAGTGTGAGAGTATAATGGAAAGAGGAATAAGAGAAAAAATGAGATAGAGAGAGGGTGGAAGAAACGAAGACGAAAAGAATGAAAGTGAGAGGACGAGAGAAAGATAATGAACGAAAAAAGAAAGGGAAAGAAATTCATCCACGGAATTAATAAGAAACAGGCTCGTGGCCGAGGAACATGGACGTAATAGGAGAACAAGGACTGTGAAATTGTTCCGTGGGAAAAAATGAGACGTGCCGCGAGCGCTTGGTTGTTTGTTTCGATATTCCCCTTTTACCAGAGATAATCGGATTAATTCGTATCCCCGATTCCTCCAGCACTGTGTTATCCGTACGTCCTTGTTGAAAGAAGCATGCAGTTACGAAGCGTTTGACAAATATCCTGCGATTGGTTGCGTTTTAATGAATTAAAACTTAATTGTCGTGATAACGGAGAACAAAGATTGTGCTTTATTAATCTTTATGAAAATATTAAATATTATTTTTGCAACGAAACGGTTCTCGCGATTCAATTTGTACAAAAGAATTACATACTTCCGTTAGAAAGAAAACAGTGAAATTGTACGTCTGCGTCTGCATCGATGCACAAAAAAATAATATCTAGGACAATTTAATTTTTAATAAAATATAAATACTACGAGTTACGTAAAATATCCTGTACAAATATTGAAATAGGGATCTGAAATACCATTACGAAAATTTCTGAGACAATCTTCTATTTCGAAATTCAATTAATCAATCAGTTACTCTTCAACCCTCTATAACCGGAATTTTGTTTGCTTATCAGAAGAACGTTACGATTAATTACAATTCCATTATTTGGTTTGAAAATTTACCAAATATATAATAATAACACATAACAATAATTTCGATAAATTAAACTATCTGATATCGGTACAATGGCACGGTAATAAAATTTAACGAAATTATAAATAAAACAAAATAAAAGAAATAATAAAAGAAAGTATAGATAAATAACTAAGTAACTTCTAAATCACGTACCGTTGTAAAAGATCAATTAAAAGTTTCACAAATTCCAATTTCGGGATAAAATAAAAATTTTCACCCGTCTGATAGCACCATCCGCCACCAAGAACAACGTACTTCCGTATCGTGCACCGCACGGAATATACTTGCGAGCGAACGTGTGCTCAGCATCGAAATAATACCGCACTCGGGCTAGGCATCCCCGAGATTGCCTAAATAACCCGAGTTACTGCTTAATAATCCGCGCACTGATTGCTTAACGCGCGCATTCAAGTAGTTCCTACACGCTGTTCGGAAGCTTGTTCCGTTAACCTCCGGCTGCTAGGATGATCGCGAAACGGAGATGAGCATGTACGAGGTGTCAAACGCACAACGTCGTTCCCCTAAACACTTATGTCACGAGTTCGCGACCTGTATTTGACCATTTGCGAAATTACACCGAACAGACGTGACAGCCAAACCGGAGGATCCGCGACCAATCGATACAGCGCGAGATACAACGCGATACACCACTCGTTACGACGATTTCCCTGGTTGTTTGCACGGTTGCTGTAGAACGTCGATTGTCTCGTCAAGGTAGTTTGATAAAGCAGTAATAATGCAATTGTTGTCGATTATCGATGCAACATTTTTCAGAAAAAAAGGACAATTTAATATGTATTATGCTGTGTTCTAAAAAGGTGAAATAAAAAAGGTACGATATGCGGAAAACGTGTTATCGAGTTTTTATAGCGATACGTATTATTGGATAGGTATTGAATTGAAAATTAAGAAGAATCGGAAATCAGATAAATATCGTATTCTAGTTATTTGAGAAGTTCGAGAGAAGTTCTAACAAACTTAAGATCGTATAATTTTCATCCCTGTTTTAAAGCCAGCTGCATCGATTGCAAATTTCATGCGACAGAAATATAAAAATAATTCAGTACGTCGAAAAACATATGAATGAAAAATAATTACAAACGATCTACTTTTCTGCGTCTTTATTTTCTCAAAAATTATCATTCTCTCGTGGAACTCTAGTAAATAAACCATAACAAAAATCCTGAAACTAAAAACAACGCTACGTCCCAACACTCTCATTCTTTTCCAAATTCTCTCATCAATCTTACTTAACCCACCAGCTAAACCAAACACCTACAATCTCAAAAACCCTGTCTCGAAAAAGCAACGAGAAAAGGAAAAAACTTTATCTATGTCCCAACTATTTCAACCGAAAAGAAAAAAAAACAAAAAAAAAGATGAGAAAGAAAATCGGTAGAACCACATGTCGAGGTCTCGAATGTACCGAGGCAATAAAACCAGGGACCAGACACGAGGGTGCATTTCGTCGAATAATTTCGCGATTTTTACCGCGAACAATGGGCCGTCGATTGCCAACGAACGATATGTAAATTACGACGAGCGTTTAATATTTATCCACAGCGTAGGCGCGCCCGCCGCGATAAATATACCAATTATTGTTCCTATAAATGTCACCGGCAGCGCAACAGATTATCAGCCGCCGCGTATTCGCCGAATTATCCCCGTGTGCTCGTCTCGTTATTTCCTCGACTATGTGACGACGTTAATGTAGTGTACGTCGTGCAGTTGGCGTTGATTAAAAAAGAGCCTCAGCCATCGTCTCCTCTCTCTCTCGTCTCTCCGTTAGACTGTTGCCCCGTTACAGTTATTGGCCCCCAGACACTCGTTAGACACCCCATTGATTTCATCCGGGTAGGTGTGTGCGAGTGGTTGCTCTATTACCACGACGGCCATCCGGATTGCTGGTGGATCGGAGTTGTTGCAATGAAAAATACGCGATCGTAAATTATACTGGTAATCGGATACGTGGCAGGACAGACCGATTGCGGGGTCCTGGTCATGATGTTCTTGTTGAAGGGTGGTTTGATGGGTTCAATTAGGCGGTGAAGCAGGGACTTAGGAATTATTGGATTAAGGTTTTTGTTGTACCCGGTGAATAAAAAGATTCGGTTTTTGTATTTTAAGTCTCTGTAACGCTGCGTGACTTTCTGTTACAAGTTACGTGCTTGTGTGTATTTTTTTTTATCCTTTTTTTTATCACTGTAGTATTGTATTTTATCGTTATATTATCGATCTGGTATCGAGAAGGCTATGGTAAGGTTTTTAGATAGTTCGAGAAGCTGTAATTAATTGTAACTCGATTATGGAGAGTTGAATGTAGCATATTTTACTATTCTTCTAATTTTTTCTTTTTTTTTTTTGCTTTATTTAGCAGCAAAATTTAGACTTCACAGAAATGTTAAATAATTAACCAAAGTGCTTAATTATAAGAAGAAAATGACACTGAATGATTAAAAAGTCCAATAATCTATTTAGTTCCCTTTTTCTTTGATTAAGCAACGAACCTTATATTTCCCTGTGAAATTTCATAAATTCAAAAACCTGAGTCACCAAGAACCGAACTTTGAAAAGAAAATATAAAAATTTTCCAACCACCCTCCGTATCAAACTTTCGATCCATCTTAAACGAAATAACTATTTTTCCTGCCAGCACGTTGCAATTAGTTGGAGCAGTTTACCAGTTTACTTGTATCTCACTGGTATACCATCTCTGAAGTTTGTTGTCGTTGAAATTCTTCAAACTTCAATTACAGAGGGTTAGTTGAAATAGGAGAGCATACCCCTTGAGCGGAGACATTCCTTGTGGAAGTTCATCGTCTTCGAAGAAAGAGTATCGCGATGACAAGCTTCAGAGGGCCGAAGCAAGCTGCTCGATGGAAGAGTTTACGCAAAGTGACGTCGAGGCGGCTTCGTTCCTTCTCGAAACTTTGCCGAGCTTTGCGCCACGACGTAACCCTTCTACCAGTGACACTTTGATAGAACCTTATTCGTCGATTACGCTCGATGATGTAGTTTCACTCGCTCGTTTCGCAACGTTCTTCGCTAAGCTCCTTCCTCCTTCGTCGTTGAATAATTTTCCCTTTCGAGTACGTTGCTAGATGTCGGATAATTAGTCTGTTACAAATTTTCAAAACAAACAGTTTCTCCATATTCTTTTTAATTTTAATATTTTTTTCCAAGGGTTCGCTGTGATTCGCTGTGATTCACTGTATTTTCAAGACTCTCCGCTTTTTCTTTTATCGCGCTTTATCGCTCTCGCGAAATTTTCCCGCGCGTTCCGACCTTTCCCTTCCGCATCGTTATCTTTCGCCCTTCTGTTTCCTTCTCATTTTGCTTCTTTTGCTTCTTTTTAAAAACCAGCGTTTACATTCTCGCGATCTTTCTGCCCGAGTCAGTTGCGGTGTTGTTACGAACCACGATTTGGGTTCGTCGCTGTATATTCCGACCACGGTTGTTGCAACAAACCATTTCTCGAGTGTAAAAGCTGAATACGTGGTTCGTACGACGCTCCTTCCCTCGACCAGTGATTAGCTATCGATATTAAAAAATACCGACAATCAGTGTTGTTCAACATTGGCATAGAACTATCAGAGATTCTACTCCACTTTAAAACGTCCATTCTTTCTAAAAAAAAAAAAAAAACACCGTTGAATTCTCATCTCGCCGTCTTCTTAATTTGTTGCGTCTCGTTTTTCATCCCGTTCGGCCGGAAGCGAACACGGAGAGGGTAGAAGCTCGCTGAGATTTTCATTCGTCGGTATCGGCTCGCTAATAACGCCAACAGACCAGCGAGAGAGCCGCCTCATCGCGTCGCATTGTGCGCCGAGGATTGTATTCGCGGCGGTCTACCGCGAGTCGCCTCCGTGTTGCTTTCCCTGCTCAAATGGCTCATCTGCGTGCGGAAAATTTGATCAGCGTTGCGATTCAATATTCGCTCTCTCTGTCCGTCTGTCTGGTCCCTTTCCATCTTCTCTTGCTTTTTATCCGGCTGTCTGTTAAACCGCCATGCGACGCACAGAGGTCGAAACCGGGAAATTCGAAGTTCGAAACGAAGAATATGTTGCGATAATGGCACTAGAATCCGAGCCGACCGTGGAATGATACCTTTAATATATTGATCATTAATGTTTGCCTTTGATATCGAGGTCCAGTGGTCGATTAAGGTGTCTGACTCGTGTTTGAAGTCAGGATGATCTGGATTTCGGATTCGAACTCGGTTTATTGGGAATTAAGGATATTTGTCCGGAGCTGGTATAACTGAACGGAGAGTTCGAACGATTTATTGGTTAACGGGAACTTTGGTGTAGAGATTCCAGAAAACAATTTTCTTTTTTTTTTTCGTTATACTGTAGTTACTAGCGTGGCAAGTATTTCTGCGAAGCGATCTTTTGAAATTGGAGTTGTTAGCAGAGATTTTTGTTTTGTAAATCGAAACGTAGCGCCTCGCGTGTTGCACTTGAAATCAAACCAAAATTCGTAAGCAAAGAGATCCCAATATTTAGTGAAAAGAAATTTAAAATGTTTCTATATATCAATTGTATTAGGTTATCTCAAAAGTTTGTTTCCTTTTTAGAGAAAGGCAATAGAGTAAAATGGATTCTATATAATGAAATAATATATTGTGAAACATAAACCATAAATCGTTTATTACTTATTAATACGTTCCGTGCCACGTGTGGCGCATACGCCCCACACTGAACTTTCCTTGAAACTATTTAGAATCTTCATTGTAAAACAAAGAACTTTGTAAACCCTGCAAACTTTTATGGCGGGTGAAATAAGGAGGGAAAAGGATGGGAAGGTATTTCGTCCGGGGCCTGCTAGTGGACTCAGTAAAGGAGAGGGATAGGTATAAGTACTAATCGTACTGTTTTTGAGGACTTGCGGGGAAAGTCGGTCTTGTAGGTCCCTCTGGTAGCGGAGTGTAGGAGGGCCGCCACACTTTGTAAACTGTACATCCTTTTCTTGGTCATTACAGTCTTCGTATTTTTGTACAGATTGTAAAGCGTATATTAAACGCAAAATTATTTAATCAGCCTGAATAAAAAGTGTCTAAAAATCAGTCTAACACGGAACGTGTTAATGAAACAAAAGAAACTTTTGGAACCACGTAATAATATGCATACTGCAGTTCCTAAATTGCAATATGTATCTCTCAAAATATGTAAGTACAGAAAGAAAATCAATTCTTTGAAATTGATAAATATATATGACTAATTTTGACTAAATTTCTTTGATATAATTTTTATCGATTTAAAGAAATAGTAATTATTATGAAACGTAAACTTTAAAGGGACCATTGAAAGAGGGTAATTAGAGAGCATGGCAGACTCGTAATGGTTATTGGTATTTCAAGTTTTTACCGAGATACCTTTTTCACGTGAATGGATAGACCGAAGGACTGGTCCATTGATAGGTTTCGAATGACTACTAGAAACGCGGAGCGGAAATGAAAAGCGCTCGGTTTGACAAAAATGAATCGTCTCGAGCGAAAAAAGAACAATACAGTGGCTGTCGTAAATAAGTTTCTTGCTTGATAGATAGCCGTTCGCTGCGGAAGCTGAAGTCGGTTTCGTTTGCCAATTGAGAGCAAACGCGTCGCTTTAAAATGTCTCGAAGAGAATAGTAAATACGTATAAGAGATACAAGTTCGACCAAAAAAAGAAAAAAAAAGTAAAAAAAAGAAAAAGAGAAAAACCGAACGAGGCTAAAATCGTGACGTTATCTGCAAGAATAACCTGAAAGAAAAAATATTTTAATTGTGAGAAGCCAACGTTCAAAGAATTAGAGATAGTACTTTATAAATGTCCAAAATGCTCTATTTTCTTCAATTTTGAAAACATTGAAATGAAACTCGGATGGAATTCACTTCTTTAACTCTTTCGCTACGAAAAAATTTATACACCTGGGACTCTTTTTACGCGGTTGTGTACCGTGTAAAAAAAAAAATGTTAGAAATTAAAGTACTTTATTCTGAACATACATACTGTTCGCACACGTGGGTATCGCTACTATTCTGTACCAGAAATAAAAGAGAAACGAGCCGTTGCGTTTGATGCGTTACATCACGTGTCTAATTAGTTTACGCGCTGCCGTCTAGCTGGCCGATTTGCAATAAAAAGTCCTGACACAATTGATTCGCAGCAATGTACAAAACTTGTGTTGAACAAAAGCAAACCTCGGTGTGAAAATAAATAAACAAAACGTGTGAAAATATGATGCAAAAGTAAGTAAAATCGTTAAAGTATTAATAAAACGTGATAAAAAAAAAAGAAAAAAAATCCTATAACTATAAAGAAAAACTTGTTAAATAAACCGTGTAAAAGTTTTAACAACGTATATTTGAAAAAACGTGTAAAAGTGAATCGTCTAAAAAACAGTACCCCGTAAAAAAAGTCCCACGTGTATATACACCCTCAGAATTTAAGTTTTTATTCGTTAAAAACGTACATGTACGCCTGTATAGCAGATAACAATATTTATTCTCAATTATAAATATAATTCCGTAACTTATTACACGAAGTACCTAAATTTTTATATCTATTTTTCTGGAATGAATAAAAACTGTCTCAATCTGTATCTGAAGTTCTGTTCGGTTCTAAGGGTGCCACGGCGAAAGGGTTGAATGTAAAATGTATTTAAATCGATGCACCCAAAGAAGGCTTAAAATAATTTCACGTCTTATTACACCTACCCTCCCAATTGCGGTTTCGAACGTACAGCGTATCATTAAGTTAACCAACCACGGCAAAATACGTTCCATAACCATGGAATACAAATGGCGATCGCGCGAGTGAAGGTGCCAGGTCAGAAGATGAAACGTCAGACTCTTTCAGGGACAATTTCTCCGCGTCCAAACCGGTCGACACGTTTGACAGTAATCTCAGCGAGCTTTGCGCGGTTCTTTCCCCTTTCCTCTAGCCTCGAAGCTGCACTTCACGATGTGACCAATCACGAGCAAAATCCTGTTTCCCGTGTTGAGAACCAGACCTGGTTCAATTACCCGATTCATTCCTCGTCGATCAACCATGGAATTGGCGTATGGAACGGGTGTCGATTTGTCAAATTCTTCGTTAAACGAAATTTAATTGAATCATTCGCTAAAACCATGCATAATCCTTTCCTATAGCACCGAATTATTTTTATTTTCACTCGTTACTCATCGTATGACCTACTCAAATTTTTATAATATATTATACTGTATTTCTGCAGTGTTTCTAAATTAAAAAAATAAAAAAATAAAAAAAACAACAAATAAGAAAAAGCAGCTATAATCGTAATTTCATCGCGTTCTTGCAGAAAACGCTTTATCGAATCTAATAACTTGCATACCTCTGGCATTTATTTTATAAAATTATGTAGACACGCTCGTACGTTGTTTCAAAAAGCAAATGGCCATGTATGTTCGCGAAATTTAGTTGAGTGTAAAGAGCGACAAAGAACTCGAACGCTAACCTACAAAGGACAGCCACATTCTGTGCGAATAAAAAGAGCTCTCCGACTAATTCGTAATTGAACGTACGAGCCAGAAGCTTCGTAAAAATTCATTCAACCTCTGTTTTTCTTCGCATTTTCACCGCGTTCATCCCGCTGTCCATTGATCTTGCGACACGCTCGTTCATTTTCGTTCCCGTCAGACTGGTTAGAGGAGGATGAGGGGGAGACTTCCCATGCCTCTGGTTTCCGCTTCCTGACACGAGCCTAGTTCCGTCCTATGATGCCCAGCCACACGTACGAATAAACAATGCCTCGTCCGGCGTCGCGAATAATATCGACAACTGTGTACAAACGCGGTGTTAATAAAACAAGAAAATGAATAAAACGAGAAATTCTCGTATACGGAAATTATACGATAATTATTCCTATGAAAAAAAAAAATGTTGCTTTTAAACTATTTAAAGAAAAAGAGTTTAAAAAAATCAGTTTCCTTCTACTGGGGACATTTACCGTCAAAAAATGCGAAAATTGAAATATATAAAGGTTAAATCAAACTGATCAACGTAAAATGGTACAAAAAACCGGAACCAATATTTCACAGTTGTGTTTACGTTGGTCTTTTGTTTCCCCGGTAGATTTAAATATTTGACGATGTTCCTCTTTTTATTTTTTTATTTTTTTATTTTTCTCTTTTTTAACAGCAAAGTATTCAATATCCTCGAAACAAAAGTATTAATAAATCGTGATTACAAAATCGAACGGAATCAAGATTTCTACTCATTACTGTGTTCTTTTTTTTTCGTTCGTTTCAAAGGCAAAATTTCTACTCATTCCTGTGTTCTTCTTTTTTCGTTCGTTTCAAAGGCAAAATTTCTACTCGTTCCTGTGTTCTTCTTTTTCCGTTCGTTTCAAAGGCAAAATCGATACGGAAAAATAAATAAATAAACAAATAAACATGATTCAAATCCCGAAACACTGGAGCGGTAAACGAGCGAGACGAAACGAGATTCGAGGATCACAACACGTGCCGGCAATCTTCGGTTATTACCGCGTTGCCATCTCGAACAAAGTAACGTAACTCCTTCCGATTTCCGCTTCCCACGGTTCGTCCCCGTTTTCTCGAGAGTCAGAAGTTGCACGCTCGTAAATTCATCGGTCCTCGATCGAGTTACTCGAAAGTCGAGGATGCGTCCAGGACTCGTCGATCCGTACCAATCACCGCTGCTCCGATCCTGTTTCCTTCCTTACTTCCTCGGCCACCCTTCTTCGACCATCCCTCTAGACTATATACGACGCCATATTTTAGCAGCGGAGTCGAACGCAAGCACGAATCGTTTTGGATTTCGTATGCATGTGTTGTGTTATAGTGTAAGGGTGTAGCGGAAGCCAGAAAGATGGTTGACGGAAGACGAGATCGGGAAGGGAGCAGGGCGCGTCGACGAAACGCTTCGAAATAGAAAGAGGGAGAACCAGAGGTCGGTGGTGTTTTGTATACGAAGCTTGGTCTCACCGTTTCGCATATATTTTCTATTCGAAGTAGGTTTCTTAGAATATTCGACGTTCTCACTTCTTATTTCTTTTTATGGGTGCGCCCTGTTCCATGGATTCCTTAACCCCTCGCGCTACAATTTAGCCGGGCAAAATCCAAGACAGAAGTATAGCGGTGGTTGTTTGACGAACGCTATTGCGAAAATTGTTTAAGTTTCAGCTCCTATTTTCACTAGTTGTTATCTAGAAATTTAACACAACGAGTTTCACTGGTGATATTCATATTTAGTCCGAAACTGTGACCACGAGTCTCACTCATGATATCGTGTTTGGCCTGAAATTGTGATCACGAGTCAGACTCGTCGAAGTACGGTAAAGAGTTCATCCATATCGACGAAAAATGCTGAGGATTAAATTTCCTTACAGATAGGAGAATCGAGACTGATATTCCCTATTTTAGCCGAATGAAATTAATTAACCCTTTGCACTCGAGAGGTGACTCTCACTCACCACTTGGATTAATGCAGCCACTCGAATCGCGTATAATGTAATTATTTTATTTCAACTTTTCGTGTATTTTTACATTATACAGGACCTAATATTGAATCTTAAGCTTGGTAAATTCGTGCGATATTTTAAAAAGCACTCGTCAAAGTCAATTCTCTGTTCCTCGCGATAAGTATTGCAAAAATGTGTCTTTCGAGTGCAATTAATATCTACGTAATTCATAAAAGAGAAAAGGATAGGAAGGACGTTTCGTCCGACCAGTGGACTCGTCAGTAAAGCATCCTAGCAGTGCCTTAGACGCGGGAATACTGACGTTAGGAGAGAGATCGATATAAGCGCGAATCGTACGGTTCTCGAGGACTCGCGGAAAAGTCGGTGTTAGTGAAATCCCTCTGGCGTCGGAGCGTGGAATGGTCGCCACGATATATTTTGCCCCGCGCTATGCCAAAAAATTGATCGCAACATCAGAATGCGGGCAAATTCCATTTTTCAATCACTGTCTTTCAACCCTCCCCGGTGGTTCCTGTTTTTCGCGCGACACTGTCGGTACACGGTGTATCTGGCCGCAGGCGTAGGCTCGAAGAAAGAAGCTACGATGATCGAGAGTGGAGGCGCGATTATTGTTCATCGGCTGTGAACGTTCGATAGGGGGACCGAAAGCTGGCCGTGACAAAAAGGAGCGCGACGAGACATCGATGTGACAGCGAAACGAACGAGCAAAAACTGTGCTGCAGAAATGCGAGAAACGATCGTGCTTCCCTTTTTTGCCGCCACTTCTTTTTCGCGCAGCCCGCGAGCCGTGCTCGCTGGATCAACGATGATCGCGAAACGTCGACAAGAAACTAATGACAACTACTGTTCCTTCGAGGGAACTTGAATAATAGTAGCTGTCTCCGACGCGTCGTTTCTTTCGTTGTCATCGCTTCTTGAAACGAGTTCGGAAAGGGGTTGTATGGGTTGGAGGAAAGGGGTAAGAACGATGCACGCTAATAGCGACCGGGTTAATCTTAGCCATTTTTCTAGAGAATGGTATCGCGACTACGAGGATGGACGGACACGTTTAATACTGTTTTGCAACGATCAATTTCCGATTAAGCTATCCGGAACAAAGGTTGGAAAATCCTTGATTTCGAGCAAGTTTCCCTTCATCGTTGATCGACCAGCTGGGGGCGGGGTGATTAATAATAGCATAATTTTTTGGTTTCTCTGAGTGGTTGTGTATCTGTAATTTCTCTTGTTTCGCTTCTTTGCAATTTTTGATTCCTTCTTTCTTTTGATTAACTAAGCAATTTTTGTTGGGTAAAATTCATTGTGAAATTAACCCTTATTGGATTTGGGTCAGATTTGACCTGACAATGCAATTTTTTTGTATGTGTCGCATGACACTATAATACGTAATATTTTAGTTGTAGTGCTCGAGGATATAGTGTCTTTCTTTCTTAGTTAGATATTAAGTATATCAACCCCTATTCGGAACCATTCTCGTATTAGGCAACTTTTCTGTGACCATATTAAGAAGAAACGGAAATGTCTTTGAATGGAAGTGTCTTTCCATATTTCTGTTTGTTTCTTTGTCTTTTTTTTTTTTTTCTTTTTTTTGTTCTATATGTTAATGTTGTTAATATGGAGTAGTGTATTTTGGATTAATTAAAATGGTAAACGAGCAGTGAAATGATACTGAGAATTAAGTTCTCGTTTTACCGTATCGAGAGTGAATGCATCAATTTTTAAGCTTCAGATTATCACTGTATGATTGTATCATCAAATAATCTCGCATCGTAGGTCATTGGGCTCGTGATAAAATATTATCATGTTGCTTTTATCACGTCAACTATCACAAGGTTTAAAATTATACGAAATAATTTATAATTGACAAGCATTGATATATTACGGTAATATCGGCATGAAATGTTTCAAGTTACATATTTAATGCGTGATTTATGTTCCTATTTGTAAATTGATCTCATATTAATTTCACTGCAACACCTTGGAACATGTATCTGTAATTATTTTCGAGCTACAAATACCCCGTTACTAAAAAATTCCGCAGCTATTTCTGTCTTTTCTCTTAAATCGTACCAACGAATTAATTAAAATACAAAGTTTCTACAAGAATACCATTGCTTACGCATCTGTACCATTATCTGTGTTTTAAATTACCAATTTTATCCTCATCTTCTAAAACGAAACAAATTTCAACCCCCCGTCTAAAACTATTAAATCATTCCGCAAGCAATATCGTTTTTTTAACTCTATTTTCTAATGCAAATTATTAATACATACATTCATTTTTCATCATAAATCTATCGACTATTGTTTTCTACAATTGTACCTTATTCTTCACATAATTTTTAGATTCCTCCTTCAAAAAATGTTGGACGCTTCAAATTAAACATCTCTGTCGAATTCGTATATTCTACTCTGCTAATATCCTGAGGATATTATTAAGTGGTGCTATTTCTGGTTGGAATTTGCAAGTTTATTGGAAAAAATGTTTCTTAATTCTGCTTTAACTTTTATAATGTCACGCTTGCATTCGATCGCTTGCATTTTCACTCTGATAAAGATTGTCACTCGATCCACTCTTCGTTCGCACTTTACTCTGCCCAAAAACACTCTCCGTTCGCACCTTAATCTTTCCTGACACTTCGCTCGGCCCAAATGCTCTTTCCTAACACCTCGTTCGACCCGAACACTCTTTTCTCGCTACAATATTGCAGGATGCGGTGGCGTGTGCGAGAGCGCGTGTTTTGCCGCGTGGCGATCGAGGTGGACGCTTCTCGAAATTTAACCTTCTCGAACCCTCGAGAACATTCGCAGCGTGGCATGTTGTGGCGGATGTTCGAGAGGATTCGCGAAGCATCCGGAAAGTAACAAAAGACAATCGATGGGACGCGTGTGAAAAGAGCGCCTCTCGTCGACTCGGGATTGTGTGAAAACCTATGCCATACTGTGCGTGGAGTCGTCCTGCCGTTGCGTCGTTGTATTTCATATTTCTTTTAACACGTTGACTGCCGCGCGCATTTTACGTGATTTGTCCGTGGCGCCAACACGAATTTCTTATTATGCGATTATGTTGAAAAAAATATGTATATTTTCCCTGTATTAATAAAATTATTTTTGCATGTCCTGTATGGCATTAATTTTTTCAAACCATTATAGTAACAGTGGTATTATTTTCAAATTTATCAGTATCGATATTTATTCTAATTGTGTATTTTACTATTGGCCGCGTCGCCGGTCACCGGTGGTTCCATGGCGGTCAACGTGTTAACCCCTTGCACTACCATTTAGCCGGACAAAATCCGGGACGAGAGTGTAGCGACCAGCGCTCGCTGAACGTTACTATCAAAATTGTTTAGGATTAGCCTTTATTTTCATTAGCCGCTTTTACTGGAAATTTGACACCATGTCTCACTCGTAACATTCATGTTTGACTCGAAACTCTGACCACGAATCTCACTCGCGATATTTATGTTTGATCCGAAAGTGTGACTACGAGTTTCCACGAAATTGTGATCGCGAATCCCACTCGCGATATTTATGTTTGATCCGAAAATGTGACTACGAGTTTCCACGAAATTGTGATCAGACTCGTCAAAGCATAGCAAAAGGTTAAAGACTACTGTCATTCTTTTCAATCCCACCATATTCTACGCCGAAAGTTATCGTAAAGGAACGATATTACTTATGGAATGACCTAATAGAAACACTTAGAAGTAATCCCACCATATTTCATACCGAAAGTTATCGTAAAGGAACGATATTACTTATGGAATGACCTAATAGAAATCCTTAGAAATAACAAAGATTCCATTCTAATTCTTTGAAGTCTGTTCTCCAAAATGAAAGTTTCACAATTTCAAAAGCACGCCACTATCAACACATCCTACATCTTCTCTTCTCATCTCCACGTTTCTCCGCACCGGTTTTTATTCACGCGTGCAGCCTAAAGCTGTTCATTAAAGCGCCTTCGTCGCGACGAGGCGGTAATTTCCGCGCCACGGTCCTAGGCTTATTAATTTTCTCTTCCATCAACGACTAAGAAACAGCCACGGCCATAATTCATCGCCTAAGACGAAGCCGCTACCCACGCGATATAATTTGCACGAAGAAAAAGAGAGGTTTCTGGTTGGCGCGAAATTTAAACGCGCCAACCCTGTCGTGTTACCTGAGATACGAGACCTTTCGAGATATTCGATCGATTCAATATCCTGCGAATAATTCACGGTATCTCATGGAAAATATTACACCTCTCTGCCACTATATTTCCAATGTCGATTTCTCCTCGCTGAAATTACGCTTGAATATTCGCGTCCTCTCCGTGGCGTAATCGGGACCCGAAAATGATCGCGGCCGTTTCGCGATTTCAATCGCATTGACACGCGTAAATCTCGCTTTAGATGCGTTCGTGCATCGCTTCGCGAGTTTTACGGCTCGCAGGAAGACGTTTAATGATAATTTATGGGATTTAATATATATCTGATTGCGGAAAGCTTTGATTTTGTTACACGTTTTGTGCTTTCATCGGTCTCTGTGCTCGTTTCTTTTTTGATACCGGTTTGACGCGAAATGATTGGGCCGTAACGAAGGTAAAATTTTTGGAAAATTAAAAAGTTAATTTCTTTCGACTCGACTCGTAAAATGAACTACAAACTTGTTCCCATATTTTCATCACCCATCCTCGGCAGAAAAAAAAAAGAAAATAAAGTAAAGAAAGAAAAGTAAGCAAAGCTACAAAAATGAGATTGAACAAAGAGAGTCAAAGAAGAACATTAACCCGGACGCGACAATATTTCTCGCTGTACGGTCAGAGACGTACTTCCGCTGGCAGCCGGAAACTGCATCGGACAGCGGGCTCTTGCAATCAAATTTTCTTATTTAAAGTTGAGCGTGTGCACGGTCTGGTGTGTCCCTTTCGCGATAACGGACGAAAGTTTGGCGCGTGCCTCGTGTCACGTCGTCATTGTGCCTCGATGCTGCCTGTAAGCCACGCCGCGTTTCATTAAAACTTACCGCCAGCAAGGGTGAGCGAAGGAGGAAATGTGAATCCAGTTTACGGAAGTCCGGCGAAGAACTACGTAAGACGTTGTTAGCCGTTTCAAGAGTGTCGCGAACGTTGTATACTAACGCGTTAAATTTGCTTGGTTTGATGTTGGCATTTATCACGGTCCTCAAATTTTTGGCTCCACGAGAAACTTTGTTGAATTTAGTTAATAAGAAAAGATGAGACAGAGCTCGAATTAAGTAACTGGATGGTTAGTACGAAAATTGCGAAATTAAGAACGAAGGATGAAAATTTCCTTTTTTCGTGTGTGATGGAATCACGAAAGCAGAAGGAAAATTAACGAAGCTCGCAAAATTTCTAAACTCATCAAAATTCTACCAAAAATTGTGAGCTACCAATGTTGATAATTAACCTGGATATAAACGAACAATTAACAGGGTTGCTGACGAATTCTGATATCGAAGCAACGTTGAAGCAAAAACAAAAAAAATAATTAAAAATTGTGGGTTCGTATTCTGGTGTATATCGAAAATAGTTTTACAAAACACGAAACAGGAATATAAAAAACCGCTATCGTTGACCGAATTGCAGAAAGTTCATCAGTTGATTGCACCTTTTTTGCGAGAAACGAATGGAACCGTGCCAACGAATATCCCTAATTTACGAATGGAACGGTCGTGCGTTAATTTGTTGTCTTAAAGGAAGAAAAGAATGAAAGGGCGAAAAAGAGTAAGAATAGGGAGCAAAAGAAAAACATAATTACGAGGATGACGTCTTATTAATTACCAGACGATAACGGGTGTCGCTGGCTGCTAAGTGAGCCCGTTTTAATTCACTCACCCGCAGCTGCTTAATTAGCAGCCGTACCATCAGATCAACCGGAAACTTCGTCGACAAATTGCTTGCTTCTTACGCCCCAGAAACTGCATCGTCTAGGTGGTGGAACGTTACTCGTCAAAGAGAACTCTCTGTGAAACGCTGATGCGTTCCAGTCTTCCTGTGTGGAACGTCTAAGACTTCTCACGTAATTAGGGGGAATGATCGTGCATACAGGTGATTTTATGGGATAATTTTATCAACAACCCTTCATAAACAGAATTGTTTCTTCTTGCCAAAAAAAAAAAAAAAAATTCCAATTAATTAGAGTTTCTCGCTTTCAATTCCAACATTTTTGAATCGACATAAATTGGCAGTCTGGTATCACTGGTATAATGATAAAATTGAATATTGCAGTAGTAAGTAAATGAAATATAATTTTTTAAATAGCTATAGACGCATGAGTACGAAACTTCTAAGTTACACAAAAGCTATAGAGGGTTAACCTTCTATGGCGTCGTGTAACTTCAGAGTTACGTACTCCTATATTTATATTTAAAAAAATTTATTTCATTTAGTTGTCACTGTACTATTAAATTTTGTTACTATATTAGTGTAATGATACCACAGTCCGTCTATAGCAATTATTACTTTAAAAATTTCGCGATCAAAATATTGTAATCAATCGTAGCTCCTTTCTCTGATAAACAAACAAAATTCGGACTATAGAGGGTTAACTAGCAATTTATTTTCTCTGTGTCTTCGTGATATTTAATTCAGTCATTTATGGAGATGGGTATAGAGAACAAATGTTGAATTTGAATGAGGACTTAGGGAACTTTGGATCATAATTTGTGGAGTAAATTAGGGAACGATAGCAAACTTTTTGGAATCGATATATTGTAACTTGAATTTATATTTAAACTAAAAAAAATATATTTATAAAGGTGAATACATGTGGATATAAATATTCGGTATATTAAAAACTAATAAAATGGAACATTTTTTTAACACACACGAGACCAAGCTTTCTCACCCAGAGTTACTCTATTTTAATCCATCTCTAATTGAATTTTCACAAAGTTAATCAATGTATCTTACCTTTTTTACTAAACTAATAAAATAATAACTAATAATAATTAATAAAAACTAAAGTATCTTACTTTTAACTAAACGATTTCAACTGGTTTATTAAATCGGTGAGTTTTTTATCTATTCATTGCTCGATATGTTTTTATTTTTCACGCACAGTATCAATTTCTCTATCAATTTTCAACCTACGATCTCTGCGTCGGAAACGAAAATCATTTCCAACGGAACGACCAGTGTTACATAATTCTCTAGCTATAGGCAGTCGATCGCGACCGATGCAACAAGCTTTTCCCGACAAATTTGCTTGTCGATATAACGTCGATTCTAATCATGAAACAAACAAACGCAGACAGGAGGATCAACGTCGCGTATCGAATGTAGATCGACGTTCAAAATCGAGTTGAATCCGAAGCAGCGGTATCACCGGTGCGCTGGATGAATCTCATAAAAATTCGCGTAACATCGTCGCCCCGGAACCATAATCGTATTTCGAGGATGATAATTCAGCCACCGCAACGATCGGATAAAACGTGAAATAATTTTCAATGGGTTCCGCTGTTCAGCTCTAACAATTATCGTAAAGGGAACAGGTTCCATGGTCGAACGTTTCTACGCAATCATAAATATTTAAATATTATTTTTCATTTTTTCAAATTAGAAAAATACAAGGTTTAAATAATTGAGAAATATTCGGACCAGACTGATACCTCATCTCAATAACAGATAATTGAGAAATAATAAAATAACTATTATAAATACTATTATAGTAAATAAAAGTCAAAATCTTATATTAACCTGTTAAAAACCAAATTTGTAATTTATCGTGTTAATATATGATTGGTTTATTGAACTACGAGCAATATTTGTACGAAAAATATAACTTTCTAAATTTGTTTCGAAGAATAATATTTTGATTAGAAAATTCTACGGGTAGTAATTCCTCAACCAATATTCTGTTGAGCGTTTAAAATTTCCAAACAGAGTTTATGGCAAATAATAGGTTAACGTTAAACGATTAAAAAATATTATATGTAAATTGAATGAATATTTTACGTTAATATACTACCTCCTGTTTGAGTTCCGTTTACTATTTTCCATCGCATAATTTAAAACAAGTAATATTCGCTTTTAATACCTCAAACTAAACAATTTTATTTCACGCAGGATAAATCTGATAATACTTTTTTTTTTTTTTTATATTAAAATTCGTTGCCTGTTTTGTAAAAATCATTTCGAAAGCACAAATATGCAACAGTGACTCATATATTACCGTCTGAAAATATTTCGTAACATTTGTTACCTTTCCCAATCACGATTAAACCATTTATCGAATTAAAGATACATCGATATATCAGTAAATACATCGATACGTTATTTGAAAAGCCTTTTCCAAGCTGACACAAATATTTAACATTTACTCGTATTTTTATTATTTATCGTACCGTTTCATCGCATTCAACTGAAATAAAAACGTTACACCTGAATACACTGAAACAAGAAATTTTAGACGCTCTAATGATCAACAATGCATCAGCTACGAACGAAACAAGTAAATTTAAATCCTCTAGGAAATACATCATTCCAACGCCGAATACAAATCTCGCTCTATCAATTTGTTCCACGATGTCCATTATATTCTCTCGTTTAACGTCACTTTAAAAATGGTCGATCGTTCTGGCCCGTTAACCAAACTTCGAATACCCTAACATTCCCGCTGGACGCCAGCGCAACAACGTATTAACGTTCCTCCGCGATAAACGTTCCACCCCCGGAGGCGGAAGGAATCCCGGAAGAAATATTTGCGGCATTCCAATAATTCGTCTTAGCTTTCCCCACCTGTATCTTCTCGATTTTCCCTCCTTCGAAAGTTCCTGGAGAAAGTTGGACGCGATAGCCGGAAGAACGACATATCGCCCCGAGGGACTTGTTTCCTTCCCTTCGTTCGTCTATGTCCAGCGAAATCTTTATCCCGGAACGCGATACCAAAGCCGATCACATCGGATCGTTCGGAAACGTTATATCGCATTATATTAAAACTAAAATCAGCGGATCGCTATTCCTCTCGTTGTTTACAATCGGCGAGAAGAGAGAGAAAATTGTGATCGAAACTAAATCGACAGTTATAAATAATACGTGCTCTGCTCGCTCGAAGAATTTAATTATGAATTCAATCGCGTATAAATTGTACCGTTTCATTTACACACGGCTATTTAACTATGTTTAATTTACCCGAATAATTAACGTGCGTAATTATGACGCTGATATTTGAGCGTAAATAAATCATCGATAATTCGTGTTTGAAACACCGGATACCGAATGGTATCCCTTGAGAAGCGACCGATTAACGCGGAAGAATTGAAACAAAAAAATTAAGAACATTGATACTGCGCGATGTTCTCGATACGAGGTGAGATTTCTTCTTTTTTTCTTTTTTACACCTTTTCGAGATGCAACAGAGATAAAATTAAATTCCCTTGCATATTGAAATTTCGACCGAAATTGAATGCAGTTAACCCACACTGGAATCGAGATATGGAATGAAATTGCAATCGAAGCGACGAAGTACGCGCAGCGTTTAAAACGAACCAAATTCTTTCCTTTCTTTTTTCTTTTCTTTTTTTTTTTCTTTTCAACTCTAATGTTAGTCGAAATTTTGTACATCAGCGTTTACCCTCTAACGGTGCTTGGAAATGAATGTTTGAAGTGGCGGAATGAATTTCAGCTGGTGAAACAGAATTTTGAGCAGCAATTTCATCCTTTCTTCGCGTGCCAGCGAATCCTGTGAACGGGGAGAAACCGGAAAATTCCTGGCCCTTCTGTACCCACCGCGCGGAATCTCCTTTCCACCTCTTTCGAATCATCCCATAATTGGCTTTATTAACCGAGCCTTCACCCTCTTCCCAACCTTTTGCCACCGTATCCAATTTCAATTATCGTTTTAACATTACGTAATTCCTCGAGTTTTATGCGATTTTAAAGCGATCTTATACCACCAACCGATTTCGTTCTCACGTGCCACGGAATTCTGATTGAGCACCGACGAGTCAGCGTAATATTAGAGAAAATTATGTCTTTAAGATAATCTCAAAAAATAAAAAAAAAAATTTTTTAAATTAAAAAAAAATTGAGCGTCGTCGAATCCAATGGAAGAAAATGATTTAATTGATAAACTTGTTGCGAACAATGAGGCTCATTTCCACTTGCAAAACAGAAAATGGGGTTGGGTCGCTTAGGGGACAATATTTTCCGAAACTTACTGAAAAATATTTCTACTTTATAAACTTTATTGCGGATAGAATTCGGCAAAAGTGATTCGATACATAAAAAAGTTATTACGATCTTAAATTCTTCTGGAATCTTGTGGATTTCTACGACTTCTCAATTTTACCACGCGTTTAATTTTAAACGCACAAGTTTCTAAACGAAGGTTATAATTTCCCGAATTTTTGCTTCATGTTTAAAAAAAAAGTCTTCCAATTTAACACTAGTCGCTTCTGAATTAAGAAATATCTTTCAAGATACCTATCCCTCGGAATTCCCTGTTTCCCTTACGAACACCAGTAAATAAAACACCCTCACCGCAGATCACATCAATCTTTCCAATCAAATTTTAAATAAGCTTCAAAAATCCACGTTTTCGTTTCGTTCGTTCGTTTCATTCTTGAAATACACGTATCCACGCGTACGCCATTCTTACAACTCCCCAATCCAATTTCCATAATAATATATCGAATCGTACACCAGACCGACCAAAACGTACATCTCCTCCCTTCCAGCCGGCATATGTATTTCTCATTGGCCAGGCCAGCTGACCGAGCACATCGATGATATAAAAGTTCGATTGAACGATAAGCAGGCAACGAGCCGTGGTCCCATTCGATCCAAATTGCGGCATAAATCTCAGAAGCTCTCGTTAATTCGCTGATAATCACGTGGCATGGAATTTAACAGGGTAGTTACCTCTTTTCCACTTTATCTCTAAGTCTTCTTCGTCTTCTTCATTTTTTTTTCTTTTTTTTTTTCAACGATACCCCCATTCCTCCGAAGGAAAATTCTTGCCTCCCTTCACGCTTTAGCATTCCTGACGCCCTCTGAATTTACGTCGGTTCATTAATGCGCACTCTCATAAACATCCTCCATACACGGAGACGTTGCGCGCGTGCTAAATAAGGAATAATGAGAAATTACCTTTAAACCCTACGCAAATGGCGAACGCATCGCATAAAGGTCAATTAACTCATTTGCGTTCCATCGAGAGCTAAGGTGATTCTGCGATGCTGGTAGGTACGTGTTAATACAAGCAGCTTTTGAAACAGTTTTCATCGGTTATATGGGGTTATTTTTTATTCAGAATTTAATTAATTGCGAGAAATAAAAGTTTCTCAATTTTTTTGTTTTTTTTTGTTTGTTTCCTTTCCTTCTTGGTATACAATACTTACAGAACAGTATTTTATTCTAATTTACTAATTGTGTTATTATAAACCATTAGTTCCCAGATAATCCAGTTACCTACAGGAGCTCCGAATTGAAAAAACAGGAGCTTTTCTATTCCTCGATCAATTCTTCCATTGTCAACAATTTTACCAAAGTGTATTTTCTTGATTATTCCAAATTTTTACTAAAAATTTATATTAGGTTGGAAACTATGACACGGGCGTTTTTTGTTTAGCCTGTGTTCAGCTGCGACCGAGAGAGATACATTGTAACGCGCGCTCGTTATTTTTATTTATAAAGCTTAAAGGTATTCTCCTTACTCATTTTGTAAAATTTTTTCGCGTTTGTATCCCATTTTTATTTCATTTTTATCCTAAACCAGACGGAAACAAAACGCGATTGACATCTACTCTTCTTGTACGAGTTTAAATTAAATCATACCGCAGCTCAAGCTTC
>SMSQ01013612.1:0-32881 GCA_019453375.1 Ctenoplectra terminalis | reverse complement strand
AAAAAAAAAAAAAAAAAAGAAAAAGGAAGCTAAATTGAAACACGACGAGAAAGCGCGATTTTTTTCTCCGGAGAAACGAACGGTTCTTTCGCTTCGAGTCGACAACTCGTCGGGCAAAAACGAGCGCCGCGAGTATTTTTCCTCGTTACGCGGGATTCCGCCCTTTGCAGTTCGAAACTCGACTGACTGGCGAGCTTTCGATTAATCGTCGGTGCAAAAAAAAAAAAGAAAGAAAGAAAAAAAAATGGAAGAAACGAGAAGAAAGGGAGAACGAAGAAAGGTGAAACAAAGGAGAGGCAGGGAGAAAAAAGAAAGAGGAGAAGCAACGGCGTGGAAGAGAGAAACTGCGCCCTTTTGTAAATGTACGAGGTAACAACCGGCGGGAAACGGACGGAAGTGGAATTGATAGCGGCGCAACCGAGGGGAAAAAACGTTCTCCGCTCCGCGGGGATAGTTTCGACGCGGTCGTCGACGAGGAAGATCCTGCGACGACGGAAGAACGTATTAGTGGCGGTCGAACGTTGAACAATGCGCGTATTTCTCGCGACACAGTCTTGTGCCAAGCATCGAGGCGGGTGAAAAAATTGCTGAGATGACAAAGGGAAGGTTTCAATTACTGAAAGAAAATAGAAATGTGGATGATAGAGAGGAGACTCGTAGTTTCGTTTGATGAATAGAAATAAGTAATGAGAAGAAGGAAGTTGGTTCTGGGTGAAGGAATTTCTATTCCTGCCGCGATGGTAGATACCGTGATTTAATTGTACAAGCGATCGCACGTATTGTTTGAATTTCATATATACGGTTTCTTTGACGTACCGTACATTGATGCATTTTCTTCAACTCGTCAAGAGAGACTTCTTCGTTTCGTTTTTATTTTATTTTATTTTTTTTATTCTTAATCAAATTGCTTAAAGTTGACAGTAACGTATCTTCAACTTCCATAAGCGTTAACTATCCTTTTATCAATAGCCTGAATATGTTTCTTCTTGTAAGAATCGTTTCATTTATTTCAGCTTTTCAAAGCACCTTTTCTTCTTTATCGTCGAATTATTTTTGATTAATAATATTAATACCGTTTTAATTCAGCAAATGCAATATTAAAAAAAAAGAAATTATCGAAAATTCGATATAACTACTATTATTAAACCCAACTGTAACAAATCTGAAATTAATGATAAGAAAGAAGCAATCAAAGGTCCCTTTTTCGTCGTTTTCATTCTCTCTCTTGATACACCATGCACAACACAAAACTGCGCGTGGTTACTTGGCTCGGTCGAAACGAGTCGCATTAAACGAAGAGGCCACAACCCAACCAAACTTGTTCCCCCGGCAAAATTGCAAATTAACCCTTTTCTCCGTGGAGAGAGATACTCTCCGCAAAGTAAGTTCCCCCTTTGGCGCGGGTACGCGTGCATATCGCTTCGGTTTCCTCGACGAAAGAAAAACGAAAATCGGGAAGCTTCTGGACCAACTATACCAGCGGACGGTGTCGGTGTTAACTTAGGACAAATTGAATGCTCGAGGGGCCATCTAGCCCCCAATTTGTCTTCCTGCTCGTCTAACGTGGACCTGCGTTTACCCTGAAGTATGGCCGAGAAGCAGCCATCGATGGATATCGTTCAATACGAAACGTGAATAAATTCATCAAGTGTACCAACAAACTTCAACGAATCTCTCAATAAAATCGCGTCATCAAATTCCTCGAAATGTATCGTTATCCGATCTGTTTGCCCCAGTTACGCGACTCTCGTTGGAACACGCTCGAAAAGTTGTACAGTTGGATCGCACTTTTCAAAAAGGGTGTCTGTAAAAAAAAAAAAAGAAAGAAAAGGGGGTCGAGACGAGAGACACAGCCATCTGAATCTCTATGCTAAAGGTGCAAGTGTTTTAATGAATATCGAGAACAATGCGGAGATAACTGCGGTCTAGGCTCGCGCCTCGAAACAATAGCGACGTCCTGCGAACATTATCGCGCGTTTTGAATGGGCGTTGATTCTTATCGCGTTGGGGTACATGTAACCAAGTGAATCCTTGCTCGGATAATGTCAGAACTTTCCTGGATATATCGTTTCTCCCGGAGGAGCAATCTCGAACTCGCTACACCCTTTCAGATCCCCCACCCTTCTCCGTCGTGCTTTCTCTCTTTCTTCCGCTGAAGGAACACGGTACAATACGGAGGATCGTACTCTTTTTTTTTAAATTGTACGTTAAGAAGAAGAAAAGAAAAAAAAGATACAAGAACGACAATCGTTCTTTGTTGGATATTACTTCTGTTGAATATTATTCTTTCAAGCGGAACGAATCGTGCGGATCATTTTATTGGCAGACGAGATTGGCCTCGTTTTCACGGGAGGAATTAAGGTTCGTATTCGTGACGCGTTCAATCCTAATGCGAATTTATGTTCGTTCAAGTTTGTTGTATTGTTTTAATGGACGTTCAGGAGGGGTGAAGTTCCGGTCGGAAGTTTTATTATTAGCTAAGTTCATAGTAGTATCTCTTGATTCGGTTGTTTATGAAAATAATACGATACTTCGACGCGTCGTTTTACCGTGTATCAGGACGAAAAATGAAGCTTTTTTTAAGCGGAGAACATTTTTTATAAAGCAAATGTATGAACTGTTTGTAATTTTTCTTTGTTTATAAAGACAATTTCTAAATTAATAACTGTTATAAATAGATTGATTAATGACAAATATTAAGTCACGCAACGCTTTACACCAAAACGTTTCCGAACTATTTAAATATATTTTTCCAGAGAATATTATTTATCGAATTTTAAACGCGAAGCTCGTAGGAAACTTTGGTCGGCAGTCAAGCGAATGGTATGGAATTACAGCTGCCAAAGATGCGGCACTATTGTAACGCAAAGCAAGTGTAAGCGAGCAGGCGAGTGCACTTACGCGTCTGATCCCGAGATTGGAAATTAATCGATTAATTAGCAAGCTGTTACGCGGCCTGGTCGGACCGGCGCAGAAGTAATTCGTTTCATCATCTGTCCGCTCGTCCATGCGTCCATCCGCTCGGCCTCACGCTGGCAATTTCACGCACAGATTGCTTTTGAATCGAATAGTGTTTTCGAAAGTGGAACGTGACGTTGCCGTGTCAGACGATGGCCGGCCAAACGTTGGACGTTTTCCTTCTCCTATCGAATAGCCGACCTGGTTAGTACTATTGGCCAGTGTGTGGTCGGGCAATCTATTAATATAAATACAGGGACAGAAAAAGAAATTTGTACACACTGCAAGCTCTTGATTTCTTTTAACATCTTTTTTTTCATGCAATGCAAAGTTTATGTTGTTAATTTCTTAATTATAGTACTAGGTTAAATTAGTCGTAGCATATCAGTGGTATTGACCAGTATGTGATCAGACAATCAGTTGATTCGAATACAGGGACAGAAAAAAAAATATTTCTACACTCGCTCTTCATTTTTATTAACATATTTTTTCACGCAACGCGAAGTTGATATTGTGAATTATTTTAAATTAGAAAGTTTTTCAACGAAAAGGAAACATGGTTGGATCGTCTGATTAATTTCTTGGTTATACCACTAGCTCACAACTAGTCGTAACCAATCAGTGGTATTGACCTACATATGGTCAAACAATAGGTTGATACGAATACAAGGACAGAAAAATAATATTTATTTACAATTAGCTCTTGATTTCTATTAACATCTTCTTTACATGCAACGCGAAGTAAATATTGTTAATTAATTTCGTTACAATCAGAGCTCAACTTCGTACTCCTTTGAAGCAGATACAGTCAACAGTACTTCAATAAACTACCTAACGATTATATTTTTCTGTACCAAAGAAATCGAAATGTATACGAACAAAAAATACATACCGAAAGGGCGACGAGTCTTTGCCATATTTTTTACAGAAAGAGTCGCAGAAAGTTCTCAAAAGCGTACCATAACAAACTTATAAATTTTCCGCAACAAATTGCGAGTTAATTTAATTCTGCGTAGCGTTAAAGTTCCCGGCGTACGTTTACGGATTTTAATATTCTCTCGCTTATCACCGTCTCTTTCGCTCCGTTCGGCCACTTCGAAAGACACGCGTCCATCGAAAACCTTGGACGACCACGCACACTTCATTCAAATATTTGATTCAAATACTCTTCGCTCACGCGTCCATCACTCCGATCCGAACATTCTCGTTCCATATGAAAAATTCTATCAGTTGAACAAATACTTTTGTCGAAACTTTAACCGTTGCCGCGGTATCCTATTGTGCTTTGCGATACAAGTTGCTAATGAGAGAGGCGTCCGTGCGTACCGCGTAAAAACTGTTTAATTAGCGGTAATGTTTTCGAGTCGGAGGAGGGAGGGAGCGGTTAATTTAAAAATTACATTATTACGCGTACGCGCGAGCAATTAATCAGGGAATATTTAACGGCGAACCGGGACTGGAAAAATACGATGCAATTTGCAAAATTACCGGTAATGATATGAAACGGGGACAGAGATTTTATCGCGATCCATCTCCCTCTACGAACAGAGGAAATCGTACGAATTATTACCGGGTAATTAAACGGCCGATTCTTCGATCGATACGGTCGAACGCGTTCCGTTGCGAGAAACAGCCTTTAAATTAAACCGGGAAACAGCGCGCTGTGTAGCCGGTTAAAAAATCATTCGCCTTTTAAACGTTGAAAGCTTTGACGCCTGCCAGCGAAGTTTTCACGCACGAAACTCTGCATTCGCGTGTTCCTTTTTTTTTCTATTTTTATTATAAATATTAATGAACGCTTGGATAGAAAATTTTACGCGCAAAGTGGTGAAATTCTTTGAAAGATGAATAAAAAAAAAAAGTTCTTTAAATTCTGCTTTTAATGAAAACAGAGAAAAACAAGCATTGTTATTTGTTATTTCTACTGTGATTTTGTAGTTAGCTATTTTTTTTACTATACGAGTACAATGGTTTGTGTATCTTCTGAATTCGTTTGATGTATTTAAACGTAAACAACATTAAAAAAAAGAAAAAATAAATAAATAATTGGCTGTTCTTCCTAATTTCACTGATTCGATTCTAACACGCATAATTCTACGATGAAAATAAATAAAAGCGACGGTTGTTAGCCCCATTAAAGTAACCCAGAGAAATCGGTAAGCAAGAAGAGGAGGATGGGTGGAAAGTTTTCGAAGGGAGATCGAAGTTTCGATGGAACAAAGTGCAGCACGCGAATCGTCGAGTCGTAGGGATTCGTTACCGTGACGGTGGGGTAGTTCTTGTCGAAACTTTTTCCGCGATGCCGCCAGAAATGAATCACCGTGGCCGTCGCAGCCATTGCCCACGGCTCATTTAACATGCTAAGAGGTACTTTTCGAGAACGCGGCTAGTTCCGCAAGTCGTCCCGGACGCGGAATTCGACCGGCCAAGTATTTTTATCCGTTTTTCTTACATCCAACGCGACAATACTTTCTTTACGTTTTGTCGCTCTGCTACTCTTAACTTTTCGCGTCGTTAATCCACCGATAATTAACCGTTGCTCGGCGAGAAAATAGCGTTTATCGCGAGCCAATGCACGTTCTTCGACATCGTTTTCAAACCTATTTATACAAACGCGCGATCTTTGTTCTACGCAAACGTTTCGCTCTTGTCGCGGATAATTGAGCGGGAGTCTCGTTACGAAATTACCCTCGCTCAGTTTTAGAAGTAGCCTTATCGCGTTGCTCTTTCGAGAACCTGTTGTCAGACCGTGTGCGCTGGACCAGAAAATTTCATTACATTTAAGGTCGTTCAATAGTAACTTTGTTCGGGTTAAAAGTTAGGTTCGATACAAAGGCAGGAATTAAAAAAAAAAGAATGATAAAGATTGGAAAATATAGAACAAAATGTGTGTTCTTTAGGATTATATTTGTCGATAGTCGAGTATTTGTAGTTTACCATCGAGAAGAACGATCTCAAGACGTCGCGTAAAACTAAAGATATCGTTTCATCTTTTTACATGGAACTTGTAAATATTTAACGATACCGTTTATGGCGAAGTTTCAGAGAAACGCACGGAAAAGTGTCCAACGGGCGTCGTTTTTAATTCACGATCCTTAAGATAAAGAGCTTCTACGTTCCCCTTTCAATTTATTCCTCATAGCTCGGTTATTCATGGCCGGGAGAAGTTTAAATTATAATTAGAACACGGAAGATCCAGAGTTTCTTCACATTCTTAATAACGTTTTGCATAATTCATAGAGTCACATGTGTGTCACGTGCGACGGGTCGTATAAAAAATTCAACGAAACGACCAGTACTTTCTTTGAGCTTCTTTTTACGTCCTCGTTCGCGTTCGCGACTACCCAAGAATATCCACTGGAACGAGAAAAAAAAAAAGAAAAAGAAAAAAGGAAACGGAATAGTTTATTTCAGATTTTAAGATCAACGTTAACAGAGAAAACTTTGGTAGGTAGAAACTATTCGGAAATTTTACACGCCAGTTTCGTGAACGCATTTAAATTTTCACGGAACATTGTTCGAGCATGCAACGTAAATTGCATTTCGGACTCAAGAGCATCGCCCTGAAATTAGCTCCGATCCTATTCGAAGGACGCGTTTTCGGCTCAACGTCGTTGATTTCATTAATCGTTTCAATTAAAATTAATGGCCGAATTAAGTCAGCTTTGTCCTGCCATCCGGAGCTTGAAGTTTTGGAAACTATCAGTCGGTTATTTTGTTGGTATAATTGAACAGACGACGAATGGAATGGTGTTCAACGAACGAGCACGCACCACTGTGAAACGATTAAGAAACAGAACATCCGAATACCTACTAAATTAACACCAGAAGTAACCAATTACTGAACATCGGAGAAAAAAAAAAAAAAAAAAAAGAGAAAAATCCATTCGATCTCCAAGCTACGCGATCAAGAACACGCAGCCTGTTTGGACAGCTTTCAGTTCCAAATTCGAGAACAGCTACAAGCAAACCCTCGAAACAGAAACTAACTTTCCAGCGTTTCATTAAAACCAATTATTCAATCCAACCAAGGGATCAATCGTTACTGTCGATTTCTAAAGCCATCGAAACCTTAACTACAGCCCTTAACGAACTCCACGATGAATTTCACGACTCGAAATTCTACCTCGTATTGGTTCGTCGTGATCAAAAAGGAGGGGAGAAAGGTAAAAAAAAAAGTTAAAAAAGCAAGAAAAAAGAAGAAAAAAGAAGAAAAAAGAAGAAAAGAGATGAAAAAAAAGAAACAGATGAAAAAAAAATAAAAAGAAAAAAGATTAATGGAAAACCAAGTCAACCCTGAGTCGGACGTTTCCAGTGTATCGAACGTAAAACGCAGGTATTGAAACAGCACAGGTGGAACAGCGGTTTGATGGAAAGGAAAGAAGACAGTCAGACAGATAGACAGACAGACAGACGGCCGTGTGCTTTCACCCTGGCCGCAGAAACAAGAGGCACAGCCAAGGTATTCCAGTAATTTCAGTCGTAGGAATATTCATGAGCAGCCACGGCCGAGTGTACTGTTCCGCTTCTATTCACCGTTGCAGATGGGCCAACCAGGGTCAGAAAGCTTGCTTTACGAAGCAGGAAATCCATGCAGATGAGAACGGTAAAAGGAGCGAAGGGGTGAAGGGAGGGGGTTCGGTGGCGTTAGAATGGCTGAAAGAGAGAAAGAGACAGATTGGTCGCGGCTAACCGACCGGCATCCACGCTTCAATTAGCCAAAGTGCAGCACAACAAAGCTTGCGATACGACATCGAGTGCAGCTGGTCGCAATGTCTCCCCGTTCGTCGTTCAGTTTCGATAAGACAACAGCGAATGGAAATTAAAACGCTCCGAGAAACGGATTCGCGATGAACCAGAAAATTGCTCTTTTAGGCTCGACAGCCGGACGAACCGATTTTATACCGCGAACAGTTGTCGATCGTTTCGCCGGTATATTAAATTAGAGGCGGCGCAGACCAACGGGGCGAGTCGACCGATCGAGTAAAGTTGCGTGCCCGTCTGCATCGAGCCTTAGGGGTTGTTGGTTTTGGGTATTGGGATTGCCGAGCAAGAGTTTGTTAACATATTGGTGAACGTGAAAGTTGTGTTTGATTAGGATCCGTGGAAAAAGTTCTTGGAGAAGCATTGTGAGAATTGGTTCTGCGAAATTTCAAGATAAAGTGGTTCTTTAAATATATTGTATTATTATAATTAAATTGTGGATTTGTTCCAGTTTATGATAGTATCTGATCGAATTGCAGGAGAATCTTTGCTGTGAAACCTCGAACGATAACGTTGAAACAGAAATTATTGGCGTTGGATCGTCACCCTTTAACCTAAGCGTTAAGACACGACTATGGTCCCAGCTAGAGCCTGATTTTTGTCTAAATATTTATCTATATTTTTTACAGAAAATCACGAAAAATGCTGAGAAATANTAAGACACGACTATGGTCCCAGCTAGAGCCTGATTTTTGTCTAAATATACATCCATATTTTTTTACAGAAAATCACAAAAAATGCTGAGAAATGTAGTACGGTAAATCTACAAAAATTCTACGAGAAATTATAAATCAGTCATTTTAATTCAGGTTGTGTTAACAAATATGAGTGAATATGGGTGTTCGATTAGGGTCTGTGAGAAAGTTTTGGAATAGCATTGTCAGAATTAGCTGTGTAAAATTTGAAGATAAAGTGGTTCTTTAAACATATTGTATTGCTATAATTAAATTGTGGATTTGTTCGAATTTATAACGACAACTGATCAAACGGCAACAGAATCGTTGCCCCGAAACCTCGGACGATTACGTCGGAACACAAATCAATGATCGGCGTTGAATAGTCACCCTTTAACCTAAGCGTGTTAAGACGCGGCTATGGTTTCAGCTAGAGCCTCCAGCGACGAGGATATTTTAACGAGACCAGGTGGTGAAACCGTTCCGGAAATCACGATCGCCTTGAGGCTTTGAAATCGAGAAGCCATGACTACGATCAGCAAGCTTCTCTACCTATCCGCACACTCGTCTATCCATTTGTCTATCCATCTTTCTCTCTCCGTCATTCTCCTGATGTAACAGAACACTATAGGCTGCGACCACATTGTCACACTACCAAGTCTAGGTTCGATGGTCAGAGACTGTGTTTGCCCAGAGATTGGCGAACCTCGTTGAAACGAGTAAATCAAACGCGTCACGAGCGTTACCACGAATCGACGCGAAAAAGCTCGCGCCGATGTTTCGATTCGATCCGGCTGGTAAACATGAAAAAATGGTCATAAATAATATCACGAGGAAAAAAATAAAGGCACCGAGGACATGTTGGTTGTTGGGAACGAGAAAATTTGGTGCCACAACTGGCATCGATGTCTCATCGATCGGATAAAGAATGGGGGCTAACGTAAGGGATGGTTTGTTTTGGCTGGTCGGATAGGATGTTTAATACTGAAACTACAGATGATTACATATTTGTAATAAGTATACATATTTGTACAAAAGGAATCAAAATTAAGGATACGTGAAAAAATGCATAAAGCAAGGGAGATAAGTCTTCATCCATATTTTTTTACAGAAAATCAATTTTTTGTACGAAAAATGCTGAGAAGTATGGTACGGTAAATTTATAGAAATTCTACGAGAAATATAGGATTAGTTACTTTGACCAGGTTGGTAATTCAGGTTGGTGTTAACAAATATGAGTGAATTTTGAAAATTGGGGTAATAGATTAGCTTGATTTTCAGTTCATATTTTATACGAGAAGATTGTGGGTTTACGTTTTATATTGATTATACTCGATAATACTTATCGCGATAAGCTACTGCAACAATAAATAATTACATCGGTACATAAACTGCATAAACAAATCAACATTTTCATTGTTTGTAATAACCATTATGACATGATTGCCAAGCGGAACAAATTAACCGTCGGAAACCAAATTTGATTACACGATATTGAGCGCAGCTAGGTTTCATATAGAACGTTCGGACACTCGTTTTAATAACCTCCCTAGCGCAAAATATCGATTCTCCAACAATTCAGGGGACAACAAGACAGAAATTATTTAAACAATCGTGCATATAATCCCACTAATAAAACTAGATGTGATTACTACTGAGGAGCAACTTGCTCAACGATATAATATTTATTTCCTCTTTATAATATTATAGATCCGAGTACGAGATAGCACTTTTATTTCAAGATTTATTATAAAACCTATTGATGATTTTTTAAACATGACAACACATAAAAATAACAAATGCCGATCGCCACCTATTTCACATAACTTCTTTCCTTCATAAATCATAATTTTATTTTATTTTTTATAAGGCGAAGCATCCAACATGACTCAATAATTTAACTAGCCAGTATTTAGGCTATCTCCTCTACCTCCATTAAAAAAACAATTTTTTTAATTATTCAATATTTCAATTTTTACTTTATATATAATAGGACAAAAGTAACAAATTCCTGTATCCATCTTCTCCACACAGTCCAACGACTCTATTATTAATGTGCCCATATTAAAATAAACTCGTAATAAATACAACAACAATAATAACAACTCTTCTTTTGTTCATAAATCACAATTTTACTTTACTTTCGACAAGAAGAAACACCCAACGTGACCCAACACTTTGACCAGCCCATATTCGCACCATCCATGCTACCTTCATTAAAACACAATTTTCAAAATCGTCCAATATTTGAATTTTTATTAAATTCGCCACGTTGCACGCATATCTCGGGCGCATAGTTCTGTTATTACTCCGCAACATTTCAGCATGACCACCGGTTTCATTTGATCACCTTAATGAAGTTCCACTTAAGGGAGAAATTAACGCGCTTAACACGCAGCGACAACACCGTAATTTAATAGGAATTACGGAAGATTACGTCGTTTAGCTGCATGCCCAGATATTTTCGCAGTTAACAAGACACAAAGCTCTGTTGCAAGCTCCACCACGGAGAATGAGAAACTGGGGGTTGGGTTACGCTCCAGGAACCGAAGGGTGGATTTATGACCGACAAAAGAAGCGCGTACACGCGGCCACGAGGGTTAACCGAGCTGTTTGCGAATTTTTGTTCCAGGCCGACCCATGGTTCATCCGCCTACTCAAACAGTGACGGCCAAAGAGGGTGAATCGCTCAACATTGTCGTCGAATTTTGCGCCGAGCCAAGATACACCAAAGTATTCTGGATGTCCGAGGAAAATGTTTATGTACCCGGCGCGCCGGCCAGGGACGGTGTTCAAGCGCTCGACATTGAGGTACGTTTTTCTTTCTTTGTGGTCTCATTGAATTTTGATTAAATTTCATCGCAGGTTAAGCTCGCCTAATTTCGCCCACCTTGCGCGTTTACGTGTCTAAAACTTTGCCGATGATCGTCGCTCGAACGACACCGCGCTCATAGTTTGTCTTTCTACACATGTTTGACTGTCAGTTTTAACCCCTTGCGGTACCATTTAGACAAGCAAGGCTGAAAGCAAAATCTGGGACAAAGGTGTAGCGGTCGACGCTCGCCAAACGCTGTTGCCAAGATTGTTTAGATCTCAGCCCTCGTTTTCATTGGGCGCTTTCTATAAATTTGACACCACCAGTCTCACTCGTAATATTTATGTTCGACCTGAAATTGCGACCACGAGTCTCGCTCGCAATATTTATGATCGATTCGAAATTATGACCCGGAGTCTCGCGATGTTCGTGTTTGGCTCGAAATTGTAATCACGAGTCAGACTCGTCGAAGTATGGCAAGGGGTTAACCCTCTGTAGCCCGAATTTTTTCTGTTTATCGGAGAAAAAGTTACGATTGATTGCAGTTTTTCACTTTGATTTGAAAATTTTTAAAATAATAATTGCTGTAGATGGATCGCGGTATCGCTACGGTAATACGGTAATCAGATTTAACAGTGCAGTGATAAAATNTCGATTCGAAATTATGACCCGGAGTCTCGCGATGTTCGTGTTTGGCTCGAAATTGTAATCACGAGTCAGACTCGTCGAAGTATGGCAAGGGGTTAACCCTCTGTAGCCCGAATTTTTTCTGTTTATCGGAGAAAAAGTTACGATTGATTGCAGTTTTTCACTTTGATTTGAAAATTTTTAAAATAATAATTGCTGTAGATGGATCGCGGTATCGCTACGGTAATACGGTAATCAGATTTAACAGTGCAGTGATAAAATAAAATAAACTTTTTTAAATATAGATACATTAGTTTGCAACTTTTAAGTCACACGGCGCCATAGAGGGTTAATATTAGGTTGTCCCAAAAGTTTCTTTCGTTTGTATTAATAAGTAATGGATACATAACATTTTACGTTTTGCAATGTATTATTATTTTACATAGGATTCGTTTTGCACTATTTTTTTCCTTCGTCTCCTGTTTAACAAATAAGACTGAATATTTATTTAAACATTGCTAAACGAAACCACTGCGTGAAGATAACGAAAGAAACTTTCGGAACAACCTAATATATTGGCAGTAGATTTTAGCGCCTCCTTCGCGAGATACAAATCGCGACGTTAAACGCACTTTTATTACGTTTCGAATTCCTAAACCAAAAACCAAGCAAATAACCTTCCTTCGAACCAAACACCCGATTTCTAAAACCCAACTTCACACCTTCGTCTTATACGTCTTATGCGTTCGTCAAGAACAATATTTATACATCGCGGAACAATCGAACCGAGAGAAAATTCATCTCGAGAAGCAATGACTCGTTTTACATGCTAGAAACATCTCGATTCTCGTTTGAGAATACAAGAATTCTCGTAACGACAGCCACGGAAGGAGCGAGACCGAGCTGAAACAGGGTCAACGAAAGAGCATCCGGTTGAGGTGCAATTTAACTTTGAAAACGGTCGAGTCCCGGCAACCAGGCAATTTCTGCTTTCCAACAACAAGACCGGCAACAAGAATAACAACGAATTCGCAGCTCGGGGGACGAGAATTATACTTTTATCGCGAACGACGAACGAGCCTGCCGAAGCGTGATTCCTTCCCGACGGAATAGCTCGAAAGAAAGAAGGCAAAGGGGGATAGCAAAGGGAAAGGGGTACTCGGAGACACCGAGAACGCTTGTTGCATACCGTGAAAATATGAGAGGACGAGGAATGAAACGCGATACCAGATTCATACGTGGCACTGGCGCTTATTTCATTTCTGCTCGGCGTCGTTGCACGGTTCTTTTTTCTTTTTTTCTTTGTCTTTCATTTTGTATCCTTTGCTTTTCTCTCGTTTTTTTTTTTTTTTTTTTTTTTTTTCTTTGTCTTTCATTTTTTTTCCTTTTTTTTTTTTTTTTTTTTTTTCTTTGTCTTTCATTTTTTTTCCTTTTTTTTTTTTTTTTTTTTTTTCTTTGTCTTTCATTTTTTTTCCTTTTTTTTTTTTTTTTTTTTTTTCTTTGTCTTTCATTTTTTTTCCTTTTTTTTTTTTTTTTTTTTTTTCTTTGTCTTTCATTTTTTTTCCTTTTTTTTTTTTTTTTTTTTTTTCTTTGTCTTTCATTTTTTTTCCTTTTTTTTTTTTTTTTTTTTTTTCTTTGTCTTTCATTTTTTTTCCTTTTTTTTTTTTTTTTTTTTTTTCTTTGTCTTTCATTTTTTTTCCTTTTTTTTTTTTTTTTTTTTTTTCTTTGTCTTTCATTTTTTTTCCTTTTTTTTTTTTTTTTTTTTTTTCTTTGTCTTTCATTTTTTTTCCTTTTTTTTTTTTTTTTTTTTTTTCTTTGTCTTTCATTTTTTTTCCTTTTTTTTTTTTTTTTTTTTTTTTTTACCGACAGAGAGTCTACGGACTGGATGGCCGCACAAAAGACGGATTAACCGTTTTTCCGAGGAATCAGGAATAACGATGAAACGCGTGGAACTGAGAATAGAGACAGAGAAAAGGGAGACAGAAGTGAAGAGAAAAGTAAAGAATCCGGCGTAGCTTTGGAGGGATTTGCTAATACACCTGCGCTACGTTTGTTTTTATTAACTTTTAATCCCCTTTGTTCCGAGCAGGAACGTTCTTAATTCGTTCAACGAAAAAGCGATTGTTCTTGTTAATTTCGTCGTCGATCTTTCCGTTCCCTCTCCGTGCTCGTCGTTTTCTTTATTGGAGAAATTACGGATTTCATCGCGAAGGATCGTTCGAGGGATAGAGAAAGAGTGAAAGAAAAAAAAGGCAACAGCGTTCCCTTTAACGCATTTAAACTGTATAACGAACGAAGTTTTTGTTTTTATCAGGCTAAGAATCGTTCTTTCGATTCGATGATCTAGTGTTCGCAATTGGGATCCTAACTCTGTTGCGCGGTCTTTGAGATTTCTTCGATGCAATCACGCTTTTATTTATTTTTTTGTAATAGTTTGTAACTTTAATAGAAAACGAAATTATAATATAATATCGAAGCAAGAGGTTGCACCGATCAATAAGAAACTCTTTATATTCATCCCGATACGGGAAACGTTACTAAAAAATTTCAAAATTCGAGACAAGACAACGATTTGGTTACCCGAATCATCCCTATACTGAAAGCTCGATAATTTTTCCTCCGAATCACGAAAATTCATAAATTCTTCATAAACGCCTTGTTTCTTTGATTCACCAACGTAAACAAAATTGTAAGAGCTCGCAGAATTGGAGTGACGATCGACAGTAATTCACATAATAGGAGCTCAGCAGAAGTTCGGTGAATCGGACATCGAGTAAAACTTGGTTTCGATAAATGGTGTTCGGAATAAATGGAATTCCACTGTAAGTACCTAATTCACGGAAAACCAATTCAGAGCGAGCTCCAAGATGAAACACCTCGAAAAGTTTCACAGACACATTTTTCAATTTATTTAATCGAACGTATCGTCGGGCTGAGCCGCGCGACTCGAGATCTCCGCGTTTCTGGCCAAAGGAAGCTTATTCATTTTTCGACGGTCCAGGCTCGCCGGAATAGTTGGTAACCGGTATCGAAACAGTACTACGGCATTCAGAACAGAATCTCGGTCAAAATAACTACGCTCACGTGCAGCCGATCCGAGCTTCGCCGTTCTACACCCTCGCGTCTACTACCACCAGAAGGCTAACCCTCGCCGAGGAGCTGCAATTCCACGAATTAATTACCCGCAACTGCAGTCCCGGATAACAAGAGATATAGAGAACGGGACAGAGGTAGGGAAGCAACCGGATAAATCACGTACTAACTACTATCAGTCGTGCTTTCGACGAATGCCGCAGAAATTTCACTTTGAGTTGCCAGGGGTAGGGAAGTTTCGATGAAATTTCCGAGGATCGACGCCCCTCGACGAACAAAAGTACGAGTGTACCGGGACCCGAGGACGATGCCTCGATGTATTTGCACGGCCGACAATCAGAGGAACGGAGAGGGAAACGCTCGAGGACGTCGACGAAGGCAAGCAGAACACCGTGACGCGACACCGTTTCTGGCCGAACGGTGTTTGTACACTGGACGGCAGGAAAAGAAGTTTTCGACGATCGCGAGGAACAAAAGGGGTTGCTGTAGTCTCGCCTTGTTCTCTGCTTCGATCGTTTAAAACGATTGCCGCGAACTCGTTTTCGAGGAGAAATAAGGATCCTGAATGGGATCGATTTTGAATGGATTGGGGGTTGATGCTTGTTTCGCGCGCGCGTTTTCAGTTGTTTTTCTGCGTCTGTCCTGGGTACAGTTGGAGAAAGTGTATTATTGGAAAGGTGGTAGATTTTATTGGGAAACGACGAAATGAAGAGTTTTAAGGACGAGTGTTGAGAGAAGAGTGTCTGAGATATTTGGTACTTTAACCTAGGACTTGAATTTTAATCTGCTAACTGATAATATAAAAGATAAGTTAGCTGGGTATCCGATTTACCAATATTTTTGGTGGAATGATTTACTCTTCGTTGAAAGAATTTTAATTCGAAGATCGCTTTAGGTTTTCCTGGAAATTTCTTTTTGGCAAAGGATTTGAATTAGTAAAAGTGAATTAGTTCTTATCTTTTTCTGGAACTCTTCGTTTTGTCATTTTTTCCAATCTACGACCTTTTCAATGTCGTTTCAATAAATTATACCTTCGTACACAGAAAAAAGAAAATAAATAATTAAAAATACCCACGAAAGAGACGCCAACTCTTAATCCACTTAAAATCAACCCCGTCCAAGACTTTTATTTCCTCTGAATAAACGAATAACATAAATCACCTAAGACAACAATGTACACGTGGATGAAAGAAGGGCAACGAAGGAGATGAAATCGAAAGACCGGCGAATGGAAAACACAAGGAATCCGTAAAGTCAGGCCGAGCGTCGGGAAAACTGAGAAGAGACGAGGGTGAAACGCGAAGTTAAATGGAGCAAGAAACTGCGACTGCTTGCACACGAAAAATTCGCGAGACTACGAACAACGTCTGCTTCGAATTGTCGAACGAAGTATCACCGGGACAAACGGAATCGGATTCAATTACGTAAACGTATTTCTCTGTTGAGCGTAGTTTGCGAAACGAAGTGAATATAAATTGATGAAATAAATATTGCCGAATATAATTATACCCTTTTGTATTATGCATAATTCAATGTATAATTCCGTGATTAATTTAATTCGTTCCGCAAGTTAAAATTCATTTTAAAATTTCTACCTCTTGGAACGATTATTCGTACGATTATTCTTCGTCTCTCTTTTTTCCGTCGACAACAAATTACAAGCAAGATCCTCCTGTTTGTTTCATCCGATCCGCGCTCCGTTATTGTTAATTATACACGTGAAAAGATAATCAGAGTAATTAACGTGCCTGAATGATGCAAGGAAATCATTTAACCTGTGCGTCAATTGCATTGTATAATGCACGGCAATGAAACGCACGATAATTCGTTGATGAGTCGTGAATTTAACAAAACGCGTCCTTCTTTGCCAATTTACAATTGACATTCTCCGTACCAACGATATTCTTCTCCGTCCTCCCAGTGTTCTCTGTGTCTCCATCAATTGTTCCATCGTCGATCGGAAATCGTACCCATTCAATGTCCCCGATTTTATCGCGACCGCGTACGAAAATAAAAAAAAAAAAGAAACCAGAGATCAAATCAAAGAAGAAGAGTTGTCCGATGAAAAAGGGAAACTAGGTACGATAAAAGTGGAAGGGAAAGGAGAAGAAGCGGCGGAAATCAGAGGTGATACGGGAAATTGAAGCGAGAACGCGAAGCGATGTAGGAAGTTTTCAGTTTTCTACGGAAGTTCCGCGCAAAAGTTTAATCGCAGGAAGCTAAGCAGAATCGCAACTGATAAGAAAGACGCTCGCGGATCGACGTTATCGAGTCCGTGACTTAATGAGCGTCTCGCGATAAAAACGGTCAGCCGTGGGCAGGAAATTGAACTGCTTCGAAACTGTCGCTTAAATATCACATTCCGAATCCGGTAAAAGCGATCTGTTTCCATTGTAATCTGTATTTGTCCCTGCGGAGTTTCTTTCGACCCTTTGTGCTTTTATTTTAATCGAATATTTCTTAGAAAAATGTTCAGCTTTTTAAACATATGGCGGCTATCTTGAATCGGTTAGAAATATTTCTTTATACAAATGTTACGTATCAAAATTTACCAACAACGATGTGGATCTTAAAATCGTTCTAATTCATCCGAAAGTACCATTTGTAACAAACTTTGCACGAATGCAATAAACCGAGGCGCATCTTTATTCAGCGTTGCCAAAAATTCTAAAACTTTCCAGATCGTCAATTATCTCGCAACAAACTTCCGGAACGTACCAATATGTAGCCAGCTAAAAATTTTTAAGCCTTCCGTCCACAAAATTTACTATACGCTTCGGTGCTAGTACTTATTCAGTGCTAGATGTAGTACAGAGTACAAAATCATGGACATCCATCGACATAATTGTATCCTTGCGATTTCCATTTTTTTCTCCGCGTGTCTCGCGATCTCATTCCAATTTGAATATTCCTGCGTAAAAAAAATCATACAATCGTCGAATGCCTTCGAACGCGATGATTTTCGCCAGAGGGATCGCGGACGTTTCCGTTTTGTTAAACATAACGCTTCGCCTTTGATCGTGAGTACAGAAACATTATCGTTTCCAGCTGCATCGGTATCGTACGCTGCTCTTCCTCGCAGCTCTCCTCGTCGCTTCGTTATAAACTCGCATCGGACGATATCGCTTTGATTTTGCAGCGACGCGACGAGATGCTTCGTTATAATCGCGCATCCCTCCCCGAAACTACCACTATAGCAACGACACCCTCTGCAATCTCTTTCCATCTAAATTATCCTTTTTAAAGACACGCTGAGCTATATACCAGCGAATCCTTTCAATCTGCCACACTAGTCGTGTCACGAATACTTGGCAAACACCTAGAACACCGGTATCGAATTCATTAACGACGCACGTCTCTCACTGTTTGCCTTTCAGGACGGTGGCACGGAGTCCTGTTACAGGACGACGCTGAGCTTCGACACGATTCAATGGTCTCACGCTGGGGAATGGTTGCTGTTGGTTCGCTCGTCGGAAGGGATCGCGGACGCTTCCGTTTTGTTGAACGTGACGCGCGCCTCTGAGTACAGTCACGCTCACTTCCGGTCAGCGAGTCTCACTTATCTGTCTCTGTGTCTAGCACTGGTCATCCTGCAGGAGCATCGTCGCTGAGACGTCGTCCGGTATGACGTCGAAGAACGTTGCTTTGAAGAGGTGAACGAAGAGGATCGAACTTGATAGGCGAGCTTCCCTGGGTCCGAGGAAAAATGAACGAGGGGGGGAGGGGAAGGATGTCAAAGAGTTCCGTCAGTATTTCCCGCGACTTCGACGATTGTAAATATAAAATATATTAATTAGAGAGGAAGAGGCAAAGGGGTAACGGGGCGAAAGAATAATTGTTCCGATAGGAGTACCGAGAATATTTCCCGTTTACGTGTTTCTTGACTCGAGGCGAGACTCGATGACGATGCAACGAGAGAGCCCTGTTTATTATGTATCGAAAAGGGTGAGCGCGCTTAAACGAGAAAGCCTTTTATCGACGCTGTCGTTGTCGATGAACGATCCAGAGCTTCCGGCGACGACGATAATCCGGCCTCGACGTTCCTTAATCATGGATCTCGTTGCTAGATTCGTTCTTTTCTCCCCGTTTTTTTTTTCTTCTCGTTTTTTTTTTTTAATCTTCTTTTTTTGGATATTCCTGTCATAGGGTTTTCTAGAAGATAAATGACAGCGAGGATAGATGAATTTAACGGAGGTAACGACTGTGTACTGTTTTTCTTTTTTTTTCTTTTTTTTCTTGTTTTTTTCTTGTTTTTTTTCTTGTTTTTTTTCTTGTTTTTTTCTTGTTTTTTTCTGTATTAGGAAGAAATCTATACTCTGTAGTAGACTCGAAAATAAATTACGTTTTCGTACGCGTTCGAAACCTCTCGAAGTCTGCGATTATAATCTGCAACCACGACGTAGCCAATGTCTTTCTCTGGCCTTAAATAGAGGAACATTGATATGATTCGAAAAAGGGATGCAGTTGTGGCGTAGGAGAAAACTTTGTAAACTAAATTGTCGCGAGAGTTCGATCGGAACTGTTTCTCGCAGCGATTGTCTCGATTTAAACATAATAAAATGGAATATTGTACGAGATTACGCGTTACGCGGGACACGTGTAAATATTTGTATAGTTTATTTGTAAGGAAACCGAATGGAATGCGGAAACTAAAAAAGAAATAAAAGAAAAAAAAAAAATGAAATAGATGTAACAAGTAAAGAAGTGTACACGCGTTGAATAGGAGACCAATTTTTTCATTCGGGATCGCAAAACGTCGACGAATTGAACGTCAAAGTATAATTTAATTGTTAGAGCGTAACGCGAGCCAAAGGAAATAACTCGATAGAAGAGTGAAGCGTGAAACGAAGAAAAGAATGGGATTAACTACCTGTACGGTTAAGGAAATAAGATAACGAAACGAGTAAAATGCAAAATGGAAACAAAAGATATTCCGAAAAGATTAAAAAAACAAAAAAAAACAAAAAAAAATAGGAACATTAAGAGAAAAAAAGGTACATTGTTGTATATTATTTTAGGTAAGTAGCATTAAAAAATAAAGAAAAAAAAAGGAAAAAAGAAAAAAAAAAAGAAATACTAGCGTGTATATAGTGATTGTAAATGCATAGGCTATCGTACATCGAGGGCTATGCATGACGAATTATACAGTGACGCTGTTAGAGATATATTTATTATTCGTTGATATATTTTTATAAAGTTTTATTTAGCCATAAGTTCTCGTTCGCCTTCCCCCTGGATGTCGTGTACCGATCGATGGTTAGTTTTCAATTGTGAATGGCCGTTAAGGTGTGACTATAATAACGAGAATGATGATAACGACGATTTTAGTTCAGACGGAATGTTTCCAACGAAGATCGTAACAATAAATAAAAATAAAACTCCTCCTTGTTCCCGACGAACGTCCTAAATTAAACGTTTCACGGCGGTTCTATTGTAATGGAAAGAGTAAAAATACGAATGAAAAGAAAAAAAAGACAAAAAGAAGAAACAAAAGAGAGCGTAAGATCACGCGTAACATCGTTATCCTCCGTGATTATTCGTTTCTGATCTCTCCACGATTGCTAGGTAAGAAGTGAATATAGCGTCTCGTTTTGATCGTTCCAGTTCCTTCGAAAGAAAAAAAAAAAAAAAGAAAAAAAGAAAATATTGTTGCGTACATTTTTGCAAGCGCAGTGTGGTTCCTAATTTTTTCAACGCCTGTCGACTGCGATGCGTTAGCTTCGTTCATCCGTTCACGCCTAATCCGCACGAGAGTCGGCATTATTAACACGTTTATAGACGCGAGAACTAAATTACCCAGTGTTCTACCAATTTTTTGACTTTCGAATTTTTATCCAGGAGAAAAAAAAAAAAAAAAAACAAAGAGAAGCGGAAAACGTCTCCTCGTAGTCCTTTTTTTCTTTCTTTTCCTTTTTTATCGAATTGCTTAGGTGTTATAAATAAGCAACGTGATGTAATCGTTGTACCCCATGACGCCTAAAAGTCCAATAAATGATATTTACAATATCTACGGTGATCTAATGATTTCCTTACACATCAAGCTTCCTTTTCCTCGTCTTCGAATTTAGTGAAAATCGTTTTGAAATTTTTCAAATAGATGTTACAGATCTAGCTTTTAGCGTTTCTGATAGACAGACGGATGGAAAGATCAATTTTTCCGTTAGTAGAGATTCGCCGAGAGTGTACGAAAAGGGAATGAGAAGCAGACAAATTACTTTCACAAAGAAATCACGCGGTTTCCTTCGAGCAACATGCTCAGCCTCACGGTCATTACCTCCCTAATGGTTCTTTAGGATACAATACCTTTGAATGGTCGTTTGAGAACCACTTTGTTTTTCATTATTTCTTATTTTTGCCTTCTTCTTTTACCTATATTTTTTATGCATTATAATTGATTCATATATAGTATAATTTACTATGAAAGCAAAATTAATGCATCTCTATTTTTTAATATAATTCAAAATCGTTGAATTTCTGAAAACTGTATTTCCATAAATTGTTATCGATATTATTATTGTTATTATTATTATTATTATTATTATTATTGTTATTATTATTATTATTATTATTATTATTATTATTATTATTATTATTATTATTATTATTATTATTATCTTGTGGAACTTCTCCAGATCTCAGGTAAAAGATAATAAAAAGAAAAATAAAAACTCGATGCACAGTTACAATCACGCTAATAGAGAAAGAAACCTCTGAAAGCCATAGTTACGCAAACAAACGTACGTTTCTTTGCTTACACACGACAAGGTTTCAACAGAAAGAAGCTATAGGAAAGAAATAACATCGGCTGGTCGGAAATTCTCGTTCGTCCGCCTCTTTCGCCCCATAAAATAAGTCACGGCGTTTCCCTCTTGAAATATCCACGATTCAGCTTTTCACCCTCGCGTGTCCACGAAATATCAACTTTTTAAGAAGGGACCTGAAAGTCGGAGAAGCGCGACTCTAAATAAAGACGAATATTTAACCGTTTCCGTTATTTTTGTTCTCGAATTCGGTTCAGCTTTTAAATTTAACTTATACAAAAAAAAAAGAAAAAAATAATATCAAGTTCCAACTTCATCTATGAAATTTCAACCCGTAGCAAAATCCAATAACCAATTAACAATCAAATATAAAACAATACTTTTTATGTATCACTCTACGTACAGCGTGTTCCAAAAAAAATCTATACACTGCTCAACGGGTCGTAACTTTCTAACTTTTCTTTCCTTTCAGGTTACAATTAATTGCAAACAACGAGTGAACCAGAATTAACTTTCGGAAAAAGAAAATTTATTTTAAAATACTATTACAAGTATGAAAATGTGTCATTTTATGTCAATAAAAACTAAAGTCATAATCATTCAAACTATCTGTACATTTCTTTTTTAGACACTCTGTATTAATCCCAATTAAAAAAAAAAAAAAAAAAGAAACTTAACACGTGCAATTTATTTTTCTGCCTATTCCAACCACCTACAAATTTCATTCGACAACAATTCTCATCGATAAATGTATCCACTAAATCGACAAGTAGAAACTGAGATTGGATATTTTCTTAAAGGATTAAAATCTCTACCCGAGAAAATTATGTTCGGGATTTTCGATGTTGAATCAGCGCATTTCCTTGCCTGTTCCAGCTTTAATCTCGCTGGCTACGGAGCAAGCCGATCCTCCTAATACATAATGGATCCCTTAAGGCCTAAGGGTGAAGGTTCGTCCAATCGGATTAATGGCGTCGGCAGCACTTTTCCCGGCTAAATAATGCTACCGGGATTCGATGCATGCTGGCCCCTTCGTGGCCCGTTTTCTCCTCCGAGTACACACAGATCGGTAGCATTCTCGAACACGTACACACCATCTGGCAATATCTTGAATTGCTCGTGATCGACCTCTTGCAACGACTGCCGGTGCAAGTACCTTTACTTGCTGGAATTCGTGCTTGCACGCTGACAAGGGAATTGTACGAAGCGAAACTTTCCAACAAATACAGTGGCTACAAAAAAGTGTTTGCACCCCACTGTGATGCATTATTAATTAACGATCGATTAGATCTAAATTAAATTTCCCGCAGCGCGATAATATTTCTGTGCGACCGTACAGAAATTTGACACCGCATAAACGAACCGTGGTACCTGATAAAAAAAAATGCTCACTGAAAAATGTGGTCTCGGTTACTTTTTATAACCACTGCAGGCGAGAATAAAGAATATAAATGTATTTAATTCGTGTTAAATTCAATTTCTGCGAGCAATTAATTTCCTTTTCGTTCGTCGGATTTAGCACGGATCCTACAAAAGAATCGCGAGTGAATTGTTTAATTATTAAACGCTGTTGAAAAGGAATAATTGTCCAGCGATAATACCACATGACTTTTATCGTATTTCATATCGTAGTTACGTATAAGTATCTGTCGTTCCGTGACTAAATCGATAGAAAAATTGCAAATTGTGGAGCAGCGAACAATTATGAAAGTTAATGACAAAAATTGTAATCTTGTCGTTTTGAACTTGGATACGTAAAATGATTAACTCTCCTCTAGGTCTCCCTTGAAAGCAATGGCGGCTCGTCAATAAGAGCCGCAGGACTGGAGTTCCTCCGGTATAAAATGAAATTTCCTGTGGTATTATCACCACCGATCGATTAACGTCTAAATAATTATCGTTAGAATTATTTGGGAAGTCAACAGCGTCATCAATTAACCCTCGATAGTCCGAATTTTGTTTGTTTATCAGAGAAAAGAGCTACGATTGATTACAGTATTTTACTTCGATCGCAAAATTTTTAAAGTAATAATTTCTACAGATGGACTGTGGTATCGTTACACCAACACAGCGACAAAATTTGATAGTACAGTGACAACTAAACGGAATAAATTGTTTTAAATATAAATACACGAGTACGTAACTCCGAAGTCACACGGCGCCATAGAGGGTTAACTCTTTGAAGCATGGTAGGGTTTTAAGCATTCCACCTTATTAATAACTAAATATGCATACAGCGATATTTTCTATACCATCTTGAAAATTAAAAATTATCCATAGCACAGTGGTTTACATTAACTCACGTATTTAATACAGTTAGGGACTATTTATGTTCCACTATGCATATTTAGGTATTAAAAAGGTGGGACACTTTTAATCCCACCAAGCTTCAAAGACGTATCAATGACATAATTTTTTCACTCCACATTAACCTTCTTTACTTTTATCGCTACAGTACCTCCGCGCCACAAATTCTTACGATCCGACGCTGCGTAAGAGCCATTCTTCGAACAAGAGAAACTCGTTTTCACCGCCTCGTTTTCAGCTTCTTTCTCTTATTATAACCAACGGAGGAGGACGAAACGATTCAACGAGATAGGGGCTGAAACCCCCGGGGACGTCTCTTCGGATCCGAAAACAAGTAACTACCTATTTTCGTTACAATATTACTAACATTTATCTCGAGGATGCCAGTTCGCAGTTTCGCGGGAAAATCAAGTTCATCCACGGCAGACAATTAACAAGGGCCGACATCTTCGGTGTACCTATTTCATCGGAGAGCTAAAGGGGCGGACGCGAAGGGGTGGCCGAGTCGAATAACGCCTACGCGGAGCCAGTAAATTACTCTTAACTTCTCCGAGGGTAAAAATTACGGAGTTGTAAGGCCAGAAACCCAGAGGAGGGCTTAAAATGGCCCCGCATACCCCCGCCTATGCCCACCCTCATCCCAACCCCGTGAGGAACCATAATTCTCGCGCTATCTACACAGAAACTGCTCCTTCTTGCCGGCCCTCGAGGCTCGTGGGAATCGCTCGTCATTTATTTATTTTCTCCCATCCACTGGGATGCGACCATCAGATGAATCCGCGTAAGATAGACCTGCGGAGGACGTGCTGGCTGCGATCTCACGAAACCTACTCGTAGCTCGAGACTCGTAAAATCGAATTTTTCTTTTTTTTTTTTCGAACGATACAAAATTGTGTCCAACGTGAAACTATTTTGCACGAGATGGAACGGAAACGTATGTTCCGAGCGTGTCGTGGCAATGACATGATTTTTTGAACGAGTCGAGAATGTTTCGGCTACGGTTGGAGATGGACAAGGAGTATGTTGAATCGACCATCGTCCCTTGGGTTTAACTGTAAACCGTTTTTGGGGCCTGCTGCTGGCAATACGCGTACAGCATGGAGGAAAGCGGGAAAAGTTCGAGAGACAAAGAACAACCGTGGGCCTACGGGACACATTTTTTTTAGAAAGTTAGTCTTAAGCTGAACGGTGGAAAAGTTGTATCAGTATTGCCTTCCCTTTCAAAATTATAAGTTTCGTTTTGTTGATCGTTCTACTATTTTTTTATATTCCATCCTTCTAATGTAACAGAGTACTTGGAATGGAGCGATAGAGGTACGAAGGAAGAGCGTTCGAACCGGGTGCTTGAAATTATCGCGTGGACGAAGGGTGAACGGCTATCCAAGGTTTGAATATTTTTTTGGGAATATTTGAAGGGAATGAGAGAGATAGAGAAGTAGGATACGGGTAAAAGAAATTGGTTACGGTTTCTTACTATGACTAAAAAATTGATTAGTCTCTTATTGAAAAATCCTATTGAAAAATTTTTAAACTAATCTATCCGATAGCGATTCAGTAGTACGGCGATAAAGAAAGAAAATGAAATTTTGAGCATATAGATGTACGAGTATGCCACTTCTAAACCACGTAACGCTGCAGAGGGTTGTTTGGCTAATTTTAAGTCACTCGCAAGTCGGTGAATTATGAAAGGTTTCTCGTTCTGTAACATTGTTTTACACTACTTTTCTGCAATAAAACCTTTTACCTTTGTGTATTATTTTTATAAACGGAATCGTACTAACGCGAACAGCACAAATACACGTATACCGCGTAAAGAACAGTACAGCAAGATTAAAAACAGCGTATGCACCAGTTCATATTCTTTCGGTTGTTAAAATATAAAATTTATTGTTACCAATTGTGTCTACTCTGTTTTTGTAACCAGAGATTTTTGTAGACCGTAGTTTAAAGCGTCTCGAGTGTTTTCTGAAGTGTTTTCTGTTTCGTAATCTTCTGAGTTTGAATTAACACCCCGAAGAGGTTATTGCGATTCTGAGAAGCGGGAGAATTTAATCGGGCAAAGTTCGTGAGTTATGGTATTTGCGAGATGAAGGATTCTTCGTTTAGAAACATTGCTAAGAAGCGTTTATAAATTTGTTAATTTCAAGGAATGAGAGCTCGCGACGCTAACTGAGAAAAATGAAGCTAACTATTTACACAACGGCGAACTCTTAAGGGTAAGGGTAAAAAAAATAAAAGGGCGTAGCTTTTCTGAAAGTTACAAGTGTGTGTACAATTTTACGATCTTACTCGAATATCGAACTTTGATATTTTTATGTCAAAGATACTTTTTAAGATACTGATTAATCCATTTTAGGAATTATCGATCGAATGATACAGTCATCGAAATGGATCTAATAAAATAATAAATATATTTAAGAAAAGGAAGCAAGTAATTATATTACGTTGTTCCAAAGGTTTCTTTCGTTTTATTAATAAGTAACGGATGAATGATATTTTATGTTTTACAATATATTATTATTTCACGTACGATTCATTCTGCTCTATTTTTTCCTTCATCTCTCACTTAACAAATAAAGCTAAATGCTTATTTAAACATTGCTAGACGAAACCACTGCAAACTTTCGTGACAACTTAATACTTCAAATTTCTTACTTTCTTAACAGTTAACTGTCCGGCTCTTTCAGAGCAAAATTTAAGTGTACAGCAAAATTATGTGTATTTTAGACGCTGTACTTTTTCTAGCAAAATTAATATATTTTCCGTAAAAGAAATTATTTTCGAACAAACTATTATATTGTTTTTATTCACATGAATGTGAAAACGAAGAATACATTAATGCGTCGCTGGCCGGTTACCCATAATACAGAAAGATTACATTGATGCGCTGGCGGAGGATTAAGTATTAACTGTAAAAAATTTTGTACAAAATATTTGAAGCAAGAAATAACTACCTTCCATAAACTACGAATAGCGTATTCAATTTTCCAATGTTTCCTCTCATCACCGAACCTATTAATCTAATAAGAAAGCAACCGAGTACACGTCAAATATATTATCCTCTAGCATCCATCCAAACCCTTTACAAAAGACTTCAATTACCCAAAGTTTTACCCCATCAGACTACTCAACTCATTTCGCGACCCACCCTCCGAGGATTCATACGTATCTCACAAATAAACCAACACCCCTAATTGAATTTAGAAACACGCGTCTCACCCGTGTCGTACGTGCTTCGCTCTTCGTTCACACCGTTGCGTCTCGATTGCGTTCACGTCGAAAAGTTTTTTTTCTTTCTTTTTTTATTCTTTTTTTTTTTTATAATTCAAGATCGCTCAGAATCTCGAGGATTCCTCGAGCGTTCAGCCTCTGAGCGTTCACGTCTCGCGAACTGCTCGTTTCCTGCCAGTTACGATTACAAACGTTTCATTAGCCCCGTTCTTCTGAAAGCTCGGACGATCAGCCCCTCTAATCAGGGAAATCTCTATTCTTCGCGTACCGGCGGCCATCGAGCAGCAAGTTTCCGGTTCACGCGTTGCTCGGTCGTCCCAGAAACTCGCGTCTTCGTAAAACGACAAGAACGACGCCGAATATTCAGGAATAAAAAGTGTCCAGAGGAAAAAGGACGGATTCTAGGTGGTTAAAATCGTTCTTTAAATGTTAATTCGTCCATTTCCCTGGCTTGTCCCGTGAAATCCACGAAGGACCCTGTTCTAACGTTCCCCCCGATGGAAATAGCTTCCAACTCCGAGTTGGCGGGAGGAAAAAAGAGTTGGAAGTGGAACACTGTCGCGAGGGATATCGAATTATACCTGGAAACGTTGGGGAAGCAAGTTGGGAGCGTTAAAGCGCGAAAACTTTACCAATTTGCTCGGACACCGCGAGGAGAATGATTTCTCCGCGAGACGAGGTACGGTTGTGGATCGTTTGTACGAGGTGTTCGGAGAAATGACAAATAAAAGGATCGTTTTACACTGGCTTCTTTTTGTTCGATTGTGTTCGAAGGTGGGCATTGCGCGATTGAAACGTGAGAGAGGTGTTTGACGTAAATTAATTTGGTTAAGAGGGGTGTGACAAGCGTATTAGGATTATTAGTGTCGAGTCGTGTTGGTATAGTGTTGTCAAAAAGTTTGGAGTTACTTTATCTTGTATCGTTTTACAAATTATGTATCGTTGTTTCTAATTATAATGCTTAACCAGTTAACTGTGGCGATCTTTTTGCGAAGCGCGCACCGGTGTGTGTCGCGATAATCAAGCGATGACGGGTATAGTTAGCTCACAGGAAGTTATGAATCCAACTCAAATTATTTACAATTTTTATTTGTTTGTTTTATTTCGTCCTGACCTCTAAACATTTGAAAAATATTAAAATTTACGAATATAATTTAGTTTTCGTCAAAATTATAATTTGAATATCAGATTGTAACAAAGTTTCACGCATGACGGATATAGCTGTCATAACACAAAATTCTGCCACATCCCCATCACAGATATGGTCGTCAAACACACTTAACTGGTTAAATCGTAAAGCGATTTCTTATTTTCAAATTAAGTTAATAATTAAGTCTCTAAAGTACAATTATGTGCTGATTAGCGAGAACGATCATTATCGAACAATTATTAAGTAAAAGTCGGTTGAATATTTTACACTCTTGTTCGTTGCTTCTATCCTATCTTTTGTCCTGAAAAAAAAAAATAAATAAATAAACTGGCCTCACAAACAATTTCGAACCAGACCTGGAACTAAAGTGTCAGCGGCAGGTCGCCATGTAATCTACAAGCAGAGAAAACTCGCAGCTGCTATTACTCGTAAATACACGAGTCGCTGGACAAAATTGGTGGAAACGATCGTAAAGGAAGACGCGGTGTGAAAAGCTTGAACAAGCGACGATTCGAACGGAGGAAGAGGAACGAGCTGGCGGACGAAAGAAAAAAGCCAACAGACAACTAAATGGGAGCGTGGAACAAAGTGAAAAATAGCAACAAAAGGAATAAATAAAAGTGAAAAGGGTGAAGAAAAAAAAGCGAAAACGGTGATAAAAAAGAGAAGGAACGGTGCGTAGGGCAGTGCTCTGTCCTCGTTGCGGCGTTCGTTTAATTTCGATTGGATTTTCCAGCGCGGCGAAGGTAAACGCGATGCAGAAGCGGAAAAAAAAGAAAAAAATAAATAAATAAAAATCTCATCGTGATTGCGTCGACACTGGTGAATGAACGAGCGCTACGTGTTGGTGCTTTATTCATCCGCCATAAACGTCATAGCGATGACTGTAACTAAACCACGCAACTATTACTTTCGATATGGCCGCGTGTGTCGCCGTTTGAAAGGGTTGCCGCGCGATCGCAATTTGCAAGCCTAAAACCCGACGATTTCGATCGTTCGGTGCTCGATAGGGATGGAAGAAGTTAGAAATTTCTCGCGTTGAAAATACTTTCGGTTTGGAGAATTGGAGAACAGAATAATAAAATATCACCCAACAAACATAAAAAGTATACAAAAAATACGAAGATCGTGGTACTTATTTACACGAAGGGAAGTGAAATGAAAATGATTCTTTAACTGAATCGTAAACGTGTCTAAAATTGCATCGATAAGTATCTTAAAGACAACGAAGAACATCTAAGAACCTGAATTTTTCGTTTCCATCGAATCTCAGGTTCAAAGGATGAAACAATTCCTGGAAGATTGAAAATTCTTCTTCCTTTGCCTTCATAAATTTTAAACATCATATGAATGAAGCATGGCTTTCAAGAAATTCATATTAAAGATAAAATGCGTCGAACCTTTAGATTTTTTCCCGATCTTACGCCAATGTATCCACCTTTGAACCGGGAATATTCAAGTAATAACAATAGATCTGACCCCTCAGATCCATCGGTCGCGAACGGCAGATACATTTCATAGCTTCGGGTCTAATAACATAACTCAGCGAAGACAGCATCGATTCCGGATACTTGGATAATGTGCCTCGGTAAGAAGAATCAATCGGCGGTAAGGGCGTATCCAATCCGACCTCTCGATTGACTCTGACCGTGCCTACAATTCTTCCGGATGAGCCTTCGTATCTGTTCGGAGATCGGAAACAGGCATCTCTGGTTTTTCTCGAAACAGATACGAAGGCCATAAGAAAATCTCAGCGATCAACAACGAAAGCTATTGCAAATTCCAAAAGAAATTACATGGATTAAAATCGAGTGTATCGTTTCTTCTATTAATTTCTATTAATAAACATATCTTTAAAAAAAGCCTGCGGGAACTTATTTATAAACCCAATATTAAGAAGAAATTTCAGTTGTCGAGCTGATCGAAAATTGAATTTTACAAAATATCCTGGTCGTTGCTAAGCAAAATTGTTAAAATCTAAGCACCAACGCTACTGTCTGGAATTTAACGATATTTAAACTCGCAAAAAATCACAGAAACTACTATGAAATGACCGTACGTGTGCCATCGTGCGTGGATAATATCAAAAGAAGCTGGCAGGCAAAGGCAAGATGGAGGCAAGATGGAGGCAAGACGCGAGAGACGCTTCCAATCTCGCACAAAGAAAATTTCATAAAGAAAACAGCATAAATCTCGACGGTGGAAACGAAGTCAAAAATGCTCGACGATCTCCTTTGATTTATTTATTTGCTTCTCGTTAAAGTTACCCAACAAAGTTCCACGGCTCCTTCCTATATAACTGATATCACGTAACGTGACCGAGACGACGACCACTTCGACACTTGGACGCGTTCGACGGTCGAACAATGAATCGGTACACAAAGAGACTTCCCGTTCGAATTGACAGAATAGCACGATTCGATGGAGACCAGCAAGCGTGAATGAATTCCTTTCGAGTTCCATGCCAGCGGGATAGTTCGCCTCGTTTCGATATCCATTTCTTCAATCCGCGCGCGCGTAACGTTACGCTGTACAAGTGACTTACAGCTTGAACGGACAGGGCCAGGATTATTTGCCTGTTGGAATTTAATCGACGTGTCGTAAGACAAGATAAGCTCGAAAGCGAAAGTCGAAGGTGAATTGGAGCATGAAAAAGAAACGAGACGCGGAACACTTGTATATTATTCATATTTTAGACCCTGTATAACTTTCGTTACCCCTTTCTCTGTATCTCATAAAAAAAATTCTCGTCCTCTGTTTTTCTCAAAATTAATTAAATCAGTTACGAAAGAATAAGAACGCTAGAGTCTTGAAAATTAAACAAAGATTAATTCAACCCGCTGAAGCGACGCTATTGTCTAAAACTCTGGAATCACTCTTAGCGTGAGACTTCATTTTGTTGATAAAAAAAATCAGAGTATCAAACGAGAACAAGCTGGAAAAATAATTGCAGTGGAAAAAACTGAAAGACTCTGTCGAGAAGAAACGCTCGAACGCGCCATTTTTATTATTTCTATATTCTCCAATTAATCGTTCGTTCAACAAACCGACCTACATTCTTCAATCTCCGTCGTATCGCACAGACAATTAAAATGTGTAACAAATTGGCCGACAATGTAATCGGGAAATACATCACACGTGATGGATTAAGTACACCGTTCCACGGTCTCTGTTCGCCATTGGCTTTGGCACTGATAACGCGCCGCAGACAACGATTATACAAGTATATACCTTTCCAGGGCAGGAGGACTAGGTCGTGTTTAAACTAGGTTGCCGTAATAATACATCGCAGGTCGTAATCACATCGATGCAGCAATGTCACGTTATCATTCGCACGCAATGATTCGTCACCAGTCACGCTGTCGCATGGGACATTTCGCGCACGTGAGACTGCAACTCATTTCACAAAGAACGCCGCCGATACAGGCGTCTTCGTGCACTTCCACGTGCTTCATGACAGCACAGAATTAATCGTTACCACGATTTCTGAGGTCCTTTTTTTTTTAATTCTCTGTCATTAGTCTTCAGTTTTGTTTAAGCTGGAAATTTTTCGATAACAAAATGGTACCGTGGAAATTTTTTCGAATACGTCAAGCTGATTGCTGTTACAACACCAGACTGGAGTTTTCAACGCAAATTCATAGTTTTCGGTATATAGAAAATTAGTTTACCTAGTAGGTGTTACAAAAAGCCCTGTAATCTTTTCATATTTAACGCATTTTGTTCATTTAATCAATTTTGCATTTCTAAATTTCCTACAGATGCATAAGAATAATTACCAATAATTACCAACGATTAACGCATACTTTGATTAACGAAGTGTTCGACAAAAATTTTTTTACACAACGCAAGGGAACAGGATATCGATCTATTTTCATAGAGACAAACACATCAATTTTATCATTCGCGACATGTGACAAAAAAAGAAAAATGTAACAAAAATCTAAATCTTGTGATTTGCCAAATTCCATGGTCGATTCTACGTTCGATGCGATAAATACAAAATATAAAAAAAAAAACACACACAAACGGAATGAAAAGTAAATCTTTAAAATCCTCTAACAAGCACGGTCGATCGGAACAAATATGAATTGGCGTGAAAATGCGATAAGATTTAATGAAATCCGTTGCCGCGAACGACACGAGATAGAACGACGCGAAACAAGCGCCCGCGTCTACGAGCTACGACAATCAAATTATATATTAAATGGATTCTATTGATAATGGTATCACGAACGAGGCTGCGAGCCGCGCCTTGTTATTTCGTCAGAAACCGTGGCGCGCCGTTCTCGAACTCCGTCAAGCGCGCGGCTCTCTCGCTCTCATATACTTCCTCCGAGTTAATGGAAACTTATAATTAGACGATAATACGATTTACGTTTACACGGTATGCCGGCTGATGGAACGGAATGAATGTATACGTATATTTTAACACAATTACCAGTCCACCTGTAGTTTTTAAACGTCTTTTTCATTCCAATCCGATGTTTCTGCGTCTGAT
>SMSQ01013591.1:3230-31727 GCA_019453375.1 Ctenoplectra terminalis | reverse complement strand
AAAAAAAAAAAAAAATAAACGAAAATTCATACATATTAATTAATTTATCGTAAGAATAAATTCGTTGGAAAAAATATTTTTCTCTCAGCACGAAGATGTCTAGGAGAAGAAGGTCTATAGGTGGCTCTTTATTCTCGTTGAATAGAACGCGATGATACGAAGCGAAATGGAAATAAAAGTCGGCTCTGCTAAGTTTAGAACGCAACGCAATCCGGTCGACTAGGAACAAGATGCATTATTTCTTTCACATTTTTTTGCCAACGTCTCGAGAACAATATTCCTCCTCTTTTATCCTATTTAACCGCCGATACAGGATGCAAATTCGTTTTGGTTTGTTTACGAGGCGAATTTCGAGGACGATCAACATTTTTCGAAAATCACGCTCACTTCGGGGCCAATTTATTATCTCTTGATTCCTTCTTGCGTCTCTGGTCGGCTCCTTTTTATTTTTAAGTGTCTCCGGGAACCACTTTTCAATCCTATGCTCAGCAAAATAATTCCAAATCAATTTCTTGCCGATGAAATGTATTCGATTTTCGGGTAGAAAAATGAACACAGTTCTTTCGATTTTAATTGTCACGATTATTGTGTAAAAAAACTTCCGAGGAGATTTAATTTTTTAATGTTACACACTGTACTTGTTTCTCGATTTTTAAAACTTTGTTTTATAATATTATATTCTTGGAGAAACGTAATTCGATTTATTTCTAAATCAATTTCTGGGTTAATCATTTCTATATCCTAGGATTTCTTCAAAGATTTTTAAGCATCTTTTAGAAGATACCTAAATGAGTATAATTCCTGCGACGATATGTTAAATAATAATGGAATATTCTGATAGTTTCAATATTTAGAGTTCTTCAAATCTTCCAAATCTTCCAATCTTCCAAATTATCCTTCTTCTTTCTCAATTATATAAATCTTCCTTTATAAATAAATATAAAAAAAACCCGGAATAATTCTATAAAGTCCATCTCTCAAACACAATTTTATACACCCGTCGATGCAATTTTAACGGTAAAATATTAAAAAGAATCTTGAATAGGATGAAAAGTGTGCTGAAAGCGATTGAAATTAATATTTCGATCTCATTTCACCCCATTTTCGGATCATCAAAAGCGCAGAAGAAAACGATGTATTGTTTACAACGAGCATTGCCTCGCGTTAATTCTGCCGCGTGTTTTCATCGTCAGTGAGATCATTAATGACGCATGACGTCACGCAGCCCGCGGCGTTATACGCGACGAGCAACTTCAATGGAATTAACGCGGCTGTTTCGGCGCCTCAGCGCGTGAAAACCGCGCTCTTTTTCTTCGTCTTCCACACCTCCGCCTCTTCTTTTGCTCGTCTCTCCCTTTTGTTACGATTTCATTCACCGCGCCACTCGAACGAACCGCTCCTTTTTCTTCCGTTCACCACCAGACTTCCGCACTTTTATTTATTCTTTTCACTTTGTTGCAACAGACAGAGGAACTACCCGAAGCTTTCAACAGTCACTTTCTGCTCCTCCTTCTCCCTTGACTTTATAAGTTCATTCGTTTATAGAATTTTTTAGGAGTACAGTGCGATCCGTTTTTTTTTTTTTTTTTTTTAGTAGAATTTTTAATGAATTAATTTCATTTGTTTTTCGGTCATTGGAGAATGATAACTTTGGGAAGCGATTTTTTGTGTAATAAATTTTGTGTGTTTGGTAATTATTATTCTTTGGAGGATTTATTTGGTATATTGATTATTTTTTTTTTCACATTGGACTAATTTTTAAAAGTGGTCATTTTGTATGAGAAGTTTTGTATTTTTAGTAATTATTATTTTTTGGAGGATTTATTTGTATATTAATTATTTATTTTCTATATTGGACAATGATAATTTTATATGAGAAATTCTGTATTTGTAATAATTATTGTTCTCTAGGGGATTTATTTAGTATATTAATTTTTTTTTTCTACATTGGACAATAATAATTTTGAAAAGTAATTATTTTGTATAATCAATTTTGTGTTTTTAGTAATTATTATTCTTTATAGAATTAATTAGTATATTAATTATTTATTTTCCACACTGGACAATGGTAATTTTAAACAGTAACTATTTTATACAACAAAATCACGGTTTTAATAATCGCAGTTGAGAAATCACAAAAATAATGAAATTTAAGGAAGACTGACTAAGATTTCTATTTCCAAATTATTACCAAAGAAGAAACATGATTGTATCTGTCATCAAGTATTTAACCAAGAAACAAAAAGAAGAAACGAGAGAATAAGAGACAATCAAGGCTGGAAAACCGAAAAATCTTTCGAGGACCGGAAACTTCGAACGAACAGCGACCTCGAGCCGTCGCGAGACAATACGAAAAGACATAATTGCGAGAGCGTGAGATTACTCGGCGTACATGTAACACACGAAATAAAAGAGCGAAGATTAACTTCGAAATAGTAGTGGCATTTACTCGGAACAATTTCTACTACCATACTAAATAAACAAAACTCTGTATCTTCCTTTAATTACCACTTTTTAAAACACAAACCTTTCCAAATAATTTAATATAATTCCTCTTCTATTTTTAATCAGATACTTCTATAACAGTTTTTTTTTCACAAAATCATGTTTTTTTTATCCACTTCGACACATTCTCGTAGAATTTAAAAAATCAAATTTAATCAAACTTCTTCCCACAATTTAAAAAAAAATATCCGAATATATTTAAAATTATTCTAAAATTCTCTTGATCCGAAAATAATAATCTCAATTATTGGAATATTTTTTACAGACCGTGTAATTTTTTTTCTACAAGCTTTTTAATTTATTTAAAACTGCGATCAGAGTATTGAAAATTTGATTAAAATTACTGCAGTGATTCGGTTATGCATCCTTTTAAATAATTTTATTCGGCAAAAGGTACCAAATTGGACTAATTTCGATCCAAAAAGAGATTAAAAATTGAATGAATCGGTGAACGTGAATAAAATGTTAATAAACAAAAAGCATCGCGAAAAGAGGATCCCTTTTGCGGAACTCAGGCTCGCGGGAAACGGGACTAATGGCCGTGGGAGCGCAGCAATTGTCTCCATTGTGACACATGTTTATAATTGTTTACCAGCTGCGTCGAAACGAGCCGGAATTCGACGAGCCTCTGCCTCTTTCGTCGTGGAATTTCGTTCGTCCCTCTCGTCAACCAAGAATTCTTTTTTTTTCTCCCTTTTTCACCGTTTCTTAAATTCCTTGCTCCCTAACAGTTCAAGTATTCCTACTTCAAACGATAATCATGTGTCCGTTTTCCAAACCAGATATTTCAGTGTACAACCTTACATTTTAAAGAAAGCTCATCGAGATTGAGACGATTAAACGATTACTAATACGATACTTCATTTACTAAAAAATTAAAAAAAGGCCCTTTTAAACGAATGAACTAATAAATAATTTTTTCAGAAAAAAAAAAAAAAACAGCGACGAAACATTCTCAAAAATAAATCTTATGAAGGTTTCAAGCCGTGCATCGTGTTTTGTACCAACAATTAATAACGCGTTCTAGAATTCATGTATCGCATTAATACAGGCTATAAATCACGGTTAAAAAAAAAGGAAATAAAGAAAAACAGCGATCGACAGAATATTAATTGAGAGAAAAAAAAAGAAATCAATAATATTTGTAATTTTTTTTAATTCAAGAATCTTGTATTAAAATTCCTTGATGAAGCATATTTTTCTATGAATATTGTAGAGTTTGTGATAGAATAATAGGTCCACGGTGTTTAATAAATAAAAGAAAATAGCTTCGAAAATTGTGGATCGTGCTCGATTAAAGGTTGAACGATTAAAGAATTAAAGCAACGGGTGAAAGGGTCGGCTGATAAAGAGCAATGCTGTTATCGTTACAATTCTGATCCGGGCCATTAAGGTCTCTGTCGTAACAGCCGCGAACGCGACACCGTGGCCTGTGCTTGTCTCCTCGACACTCATGAATATTCGATTTGTCGCCGTCGAGAGTGATCCTGACGTCATCGAGTCGGAAGGATCAAGGATCTTTCCTCTGTACGCTTTCGGTTCGTTTCGCTGTCTCACGATGCACCGTGTGCCTTTTTGTTTCGAGTTCTTGGGGAGACGGAAGAGTTGTACTGATTGGGAGGGAAAAAAAAGAATAGGGAATGGTAGAATCAGGAAAATAAATTGGGAAATGTTTCGGGGAGATAATTTTGAAGAAGATAGAAGAGGTTTTTTGGTAGCTCGATTTTCAATGAAGAAATATTTTTGGGAAGCGTGAATTTTTTTTTTTTTTTGTGGAAAGTGGAATGGTGTATTGCAAAATATTTTTGGGAAGCATGGATTTTTTTTTATGTCAAATTTTCTACATAGAAAGTGGAGTGGAATATTGTAAAATATTTTTGGGAAGCATGGATTTTTTTTTTATGTTAAATTTTCTATGTGGAAAGTGGAATGGTGTATTGTAAAATATTTTTGAAAAGCATGGATTTTTTGGTATGTTAAATTTTCTACGCAGAAAATAGAATCGAGTATTCTAAAATATTTTTGGGAAGCATGGATTTTTTTTTATGTCAAATTTTCTACATAGAAAGTGGAGTGGAATATTGTAAAATATTTTTGCGAAGCATAAATTTTGTTTTATACTAAATTTTCTACATTGAAAGTGGAAAGGAGTATTGTAAAATATTTTTGAAAAGCATGGATTTTGTTTTATACTAAATTTTCTACATTGAAAGTGGAATGGAGTATTGTAAAATATTTTTAGGAAGCATAGATCGCTGTGATATTATGTTTACTAAAAATAATTTTGAAAAATAAAAATAAAAGTCGTCACGCGAATAAAAAATCTATTTTAAGTAGACTACTAATTAATTTTTAAATCGTGAAATTTTTATGGATAATATAAATTCTCTACGTAATTTAAAAAAGTAACAAAACTTCACAAAAAACTAAATAAATAAAGAAGTTTTAATCGTAAGACTATTCGATTCCAAGTTACATTTAATTAATATTATCAAAATCATCTATTAGATTAATCCATAATATCCAAAGCAAGAATCAATGATAATTTTTCAAAAATGGTAGCTCGTTCAAGTTCAAGAATTAGTCAATTGAATTATGCAAAACGACTGGCTGGAGAATGTCAGCAACCACGGAGAACAATCGATCCATCGCGATTCGATGCTCAACGAGGTGTACCAGGATGGACCAGAAGATGTGTACGAGCGTCTGTGTGTGCACAATAGTGAGCAATATAAAATTTAGATCGGAACGAGCCAGGATTGGAAGCTCGTACGTGTGGAAACTGAGATTTCGAGGAATCGAGCGGAACTTACGATAAATCCGCGACACGACAAGAAATTCAATTAGATACCCCTCGGAATATTTCTACCATTTAATTGCTTCCCTGTCCTCTTTCTAAACCTGGAATTTTTATCTCAGATTTCTTAAAAAGATTGCAGAGAAATTAACTAATTTTATTCTTAACATTGTGGACCAAAGTTGCTGAAAAAAATTGGTCCAAGAATCAACTTCTCTTATGAAAAATGTATACATTTGTTAAAAAGTAAGAAAGATAGCTTCGAATTGTATGTTAAGAATTTTTTTTTAGTTGAGAGTCTGTCACAGACAAAGGGTTGAAAATCCTTCCACTATCCCTAATTATTTTCAATTCTCTAAAATTTGATCCCAAACACCAATCAAGACTCCAGTTAATCCTTTGAAAATAATTTTCAACTGTTACTATTACGAATTACAATTAAAAAAAAATGTTACGACACATATTAAGACTACTAAATGCTCCAAAAATAGTTCTAAATTACTTTCACTTCAAATAACAATTTTTCAAGAAATCCAAAGCTCCAATTAAGGCACCAATAAACCCTCCGAAAATGCTTCCAAATTACTTTCATCTCGAATTACAGTTTTTCAAGAATCCAGAGCTTCAACTAATTCTCTAATAAATACTTCTAAAATAGTTCTAAATCGCTTTCATTTCGAATTACAATTTTTCAATGAATCCAGAGCTCCAACTAATTCTCAAATAAACTCACCAAAAATAGTTCTAAATCGCTTTTATTCCGAATTACAATTTTTCAAGAATCCAGAGAACTAATTCTCTAATAAACCCACCGAAAATAATTCTAACTCGCTTTTATTTCGAATTACAATTTTTCAAGAATCCAAAGCTAACGCAAACCCTCGGTGAACAGCTTCCAATTACTACCATCGCGTATCGCGATTAAAAAAAAAGAAAAATTCAAAACACTTGTTAACTTTAAAAAAAAAGCGTTCGAAAACAGCCGAATTCCTCTCCTACAGCGTCGAAAAAGATCAACGAAAAGGATCTCGCGACGTCTTCGCGGCGACGTCTGTTTCTCGCTTAAAAGGACATTTTGGTCGATGAGGCCGACGCCTGGGGCGACCATTGTCCGAGATCTTTGAAAGGTCCCGAGACAGGACGGAATTAAAAATCAGATGCATCTTTGGCAAGGTCGTTATGTCATCGGGCAACTATTAGACCAGCTAGCTCCTTCTCAAGGGGATCTGCATACGTAGGCCAGTCTCGAAAAATCGCTTTCGAACGGCTCTCAAAAATATTTTTCCTCCTATTTCAACCTGCCAAGAGAATTCGAAAGCTGACAGAGGAATGGAACGTGCGACGGGGTACGAGGGTGAAGGGGGACAACGACTTCTTTGGTATTTTCAAAGGTTTTTCATTACACGGAGTGGCTGACGCGAGTCTTCCTTTTTCCTCGTTCAAATTCTGGGACACCGATGAAATTCCCTTGGAAGAGAATTTCTTGCCGCCATTTAAGTACCGATGGATGGGAAAATCTAGATTTTCCTTTTTTTTTTTTTCTTTCTTCTTATTTTTTAAATCAACTGCAACGTTTGCTCGATGATTTGCAACCGGTGTGGACTCGTCATCGTTGTTTCAACAAGCGGAGGAAGTTATGTAAATCTTCTCGAGGTTTTTGTCATTCTTAAAGAATGTTCGTGTTTGTGTGGATTTGGGATTTTACGAATCCAATTTTTGGTAGCGAAGAATTACAAATTAAAATCCTCTTAAAGGAATTTTTTTCATACGAACAGATCCTTTCGTTAGTCAGAATTTGTGTGAAAAATTACAATAAATATCTGAAGAAATAATTAAAGAAATAAGTCCTGTGTCTGACCTTCGGTGCACTTCTTCCACTGATAAAATTTGCTTCAAATTTCGCTTAAAATTTCGCTCAACACCGAGAAAAGGGGCGAAAAATAATTATTGACCATTTAACGAGCAATCCAGTATCTTCTTCGATCCATTCTGGAGGGTAGAAGATCGTATTCGGTTTGCGTTGAAGAAGAAAGACACGGATTTTTTATGTAGCATAAGAATTCCTAAGGGTTAAGAAAGGGAGAAGGTTTCTCTCGAGCAGACAAACCGTCTGGCGATCGTCTGGCTCTGGTGATCGGTAGTTCAGGTGTTTTTACGGCTCTCTCTCCCTTTAAGGGAAGTTTTTCCCCCCCTGCTCGGTTCGGTTTGATGGCTTTTCCAGAGATTTTACCGCCCAGCCTTCGAGTTTTACGACGTCGTTGCTGGATTTTATATCAGGACGTCGCGGCGGTCCGTCGATGAGCAACGACTCGATTTACACGTCGCTTTACAGAAACATATCCGCGAGAACGAGCCCTTCTGCAGCTAAATTCGCTTCAAACGTTCACTTACTTCCTTTGACGAGTCAGAAGACAGACTTGGGAAAAGCTTTCGACGATATTTCCGACGCCATTTCGCGAAGGAAAAGTTAATCGAAAGATTATTCTATTGGATTCATGATTTCTTTACGTATTTTCTTTTCTTTTTAACCCTTCCTCCAAGGTATTTCTATTTTTCTGTTTCGCTAACAAGGGTCATCGTTTCAGCGTAACTCATCGATTTTAATGAAATTTAGATATAAGACAGTGTTTAAAAAAATATTCGACGCGTATTTCATTTTATCTGCAATCGTATATATTCAGAAGGTGAAGACAACTCTCGAAGCTGGGGATGAAAAATATATTTTCTTCTGTTCGCACCGTTAGATGGTTAAATCTGTCATTAAAAATTGCTCAATTTTTTTCTCAAGCGAATGGTTTCTCAAATATTGATTAAAATATATTTTTCATCCCTAACTCGGAGGGCTGCTTTCATCTTTAAGATACGGACGATCGCGGATAAAAAAGGAAATATGCATGAAATATTTTTTTCAATACTATCTCGCATGTAAATTTCGTTGAAATCGGCGTGTTACGCTTAAACGATGTCACTTGTAACGCGTCCAGTTTTCTAAGTTTAGCATCGATGTTTCGTCGGGAATAAAGTGAGAGAGAAGTGTCGAAGGAGAAGAGCAAAAGGTCCACAAATACCTATCACAATATTTAATCAATAAATCGTACCGCAATCGACCTATGCTCTTTCTATTATCAAGATTGCAACGTGAACCATAAAACACCGTTTCGTAATATTCTTCGATTCAGCTTTTGAAAAGAAACACGGTACCGAGGAAAAGAAGAGAAAGAGAAGAGAAACAGAGACAGTTGTAAAAATTAAATTTACGACAAATGCAAATCGAAATATCGTTTTATAATCGTCCCTTGCGAAAGTGTCTGCAGTCGCGTCCTTTATTTTTAATTTTTAATTTTTTTTTTACGAGTATCGAACGGAAACGAAAGCGAGACGTCGTTCGTCTCGTTATCGTTGAGAGTCTCGAGTTAGATCGAGGATCGAGAAGTCGATGGAGACTGAGACTCTCGCGGGACAATTTGCTGCCTCCTTTCTCGTCGCGTAATTTCGATATTTATCTTCATTAGCGCGGCCCTGTTTAACGAAGGAACAAGCGCGGAAACCGAGTACTACCGCTTTCGAAATTCCGTTTTCGCAATTCGTTTATAACTTTGAATTGAATTTTATGCTGCTACTGTTGTTGTTTGATTTATCTTGCCCTTTTAATTCTTTTTTTTAGCGTTCTGTTTCTTCTTGATTTATTATATTTAGTTTCGTTAATTATTTGTGATGTACGAGTTAGTAAGGAGTTAAACTGGTCGATTCTGTTTTTCGTATTTACGTGATTAGTTTTTTTTTTTGTAAATTAAATAAATAGTTTATTTAATAAATAAATAGATAAGAAGAAATAAATGAAATTTGAGGGAGCTGTGTAGAATATTTTAACGGAGCTTAATTCGCCTATTAATAAGAAACGCGTGAAATTGAAAGGAAAAATATAGGTACGTGGAAATAATTTTTATATACGCGGTATATGTTTCAGAAATTTGTACGCAATGGAAGAAAATAAGGAACTAAATATAGTAATGCAGTAACTAAATTTTTAGTTGCTGCATTATCCGCCTATCAATTCTCATTCATTTCTAAAATTAATCATTATCGCAAACATTCGAATACGATTTGTATCCACTTTATAAACTTCATAAATTTCCATTTAATTAAGAGAAATAAGAAACACGATTATAATTCCTAGAACTTTAACCTAGTCTGCCAATCAAAAATTCTCATTCATTTCCAAAACTAATCGTCATCGCAAACATTCGAATATACTTCGTATCCACTCTATAAACTTCGCAAATTTCATGAAATTCCATTTAATTAAGAAAAATAAGAAATACGATTACAATTCCTAAAATTTCAACCTAAGTCTGTCAATCACCAATCCTCGTCTATTTCCAAAATTAATCATCATCGCAAACATTGGAATACACTTGGTATCCACTCTAATAAACATCACAAATTTCATAAAATTTCATTTAATTAAGTAAAATAAGAAATACGATTATAATTCCTAAAATTTCAACCTAAGTCTACCAATCGCCAATCCCCGTTCATTTCCAAAATTAATCATCATCGCAAACATTCGACCACCCTTCACAAATTTCTACTTAGCTAAGAAAAATAAGAAACACGATTACAATTCCTAAAATTTCAACCCAAGTCTACCAATCGCCAATTCTCGTCCATTTCCGAAACAACTAATTCAACCAAACACTTTGGTCACTTTTACCAAACAAATACCAATCTTTCTTTCCGCTCTCACAAATCGATAAACTCTAAAACACCATTACAACTATCAATCGAAAGTAAACAAGAAGTGTCCACAACGAAAGGAACAACATCCCATAACGATATACGCGAGATCGAACTTGACAGGCTGCTTAACATATTCATCATTCCCGCTCGAAACATCGTGTTAACCACCTGTGGCGACACAAAGAGCACCGTGTCGAGAAAATAAAGTCTACACAGGCATCGATCGTGTCGAGCAAACAAACGAAGAAGAGACTGCTGCAACATGGATCACGCATAGGTGAAAGTCGTTATCTGTTACATTAACGAGCCGAACCAAGGCGTCATGGGATCGAGACAGGAGAATCGCTTCGTAACAGGGGAATTACCATGGCGAAGCTGCTTCGGTCATTAGAGGCCGGCCATTTGCTGCGATTACGTTTCGAAAACGGAAGTCGTGACGAAACGACGACTCGGAGAGGCCAACTTTTGCGTGTTGGCTCTTAACTTTTTGGCTCTCGATGTTAATAACGTAGAATCTTCCTCCTTGGATATATTTCTTCTTCCATTTTCTTTCGATGGAAAGAAAAAAAGAAATTCCTCGTCCTTCGCTTTTTGGTTTATTTATTTAACCCTGCTTTGGGTTATTTCTGACTCGATCCTGTTCTCCTTTTGGTAACCGATTGGTATCGAACGCAGGTGTTCAAAGAGCTGAGAATGAAATTTCTTGCTTTGAAGATGATAGATTTTTTTATTTAATTTAATTTATTTGGATTCGATAATTTGGTAACCGATTGGTATTAAAAACAGGCATACGAAGAAGTATGAATGAAATTTTTGCGATGTAATTTACGACAGGAATTTATTTTGAGCGGTTTGAAGATGTTAGATTTTTTTATTTAATTAATTCATTTTTAATAATTTGGTACCCGACTGGGACTGAGAATATGTATCCAAAGAATTAAAAAATAAGTTTTTACCGATGTAATTTACAACAGAAATTTATTTTGAGTGGTTTCAAGAAATTAGACTTCTTGAAAAATTCTTCCAATTTTTGTTAATTCAATTTATTTAGTTTTAATAATTTGGTAATCAATTCGTATTAAAAACAGGTATCCGAAGACTCAATGTAACTTTTAGCCATGTAATTTACAACAGGAATTTATTTTAAGCGGTTTGACGATGGACTTCTCGAAAAATTCCTCCAATTTGTTTTAATATATACGAACACTGAATTACTATTTTTTAATAAAGATTGAAGTAACAGAAAATTTACTTCCTACCAAAAAGACAAGAAAACCCAGACACTGGAAAATTTCCTACTTCCTTCCAAATTAATATTTCCTATCCAACTTATTTTATTAAAACTCTCGATAATTACTCAATATTGGTACCAAAAATAGGGTATCCATAATTTACTACAGGAATCTATTTAAGTAGATTAAAATAGAGTTTTTTAATTTTCACGGATCTCAGAATGGTTACTTAAATCTTAACACGCTAACGCCAAGAATGAATATTTCTCGTTTCGTACCAAAATACTCTCAGCCGACAGAATACATTAACGAAATTCTAATTCATGTATTCTCACTTTACTTCCAACATCAATTAAAAATATAAACACTCATCCTGGATCCTGACGCACGATTAAAATTTTTAAGTCGCCCGACAATTAGTGCCTACGTTTCAATTAAAAAAGTACCCGCGGTCAATGTGTTAAAAGGTAAGAAAAATAAAGCAAGAACTTTGCGGAATCAAAGAAGAGAAATAATTTTTAACTCGTCTGACGATTTTTATGCATTCGTGGAAAATTTGAGCGCGCAAAGACGAACGAGATATGAATCGAATAAAAGCTTCTATTCATTCTGATTGTATTAATAAAAATATGAGTCTGCATGAAAATTTTCTATCCGTTTAATTTCCGACTCGAAGAATACAATGTTGCAATGTAAATTTGTTGGGTGAAGAAATAACAATGTTGCTTTCGGAACGCGTTAAGTAATAACTCAATCCCTGGAGCAGTCATTATCGTCGCCTCGCGTGTCTTTAAACCAAATCCTGGCAACATTTTCGTTCTGGGCCCGAAAATGAGCACCCAGGGTTTGCGTAAACGTAGTCCTCTCGACTAATACTTAATGTACGGATCGCATGACGATGAAATTTCGGTCAAAAGGGGGCCCATAATGCCCCAAATTCCGCAACCGACACTCCTTTCTTCTGAGAATTATCTGATAATTTGGAAGTCACGGTGTTTCAAAATTTCTCTTATTTTCCTGAATCTTTATTCCTTGAAAAAATTTCTCCGACCTTCTGATATTCATACGGGCACTCGATTATTATTTTTTAATCAAGCTTACAGAGCAGAAAGCTTGATCTCTGCCAACAAGATTCTATCGTGCGTCTTTTAAACAAATTTTTAACCGTGAAAAGCTAGACAAATGTTCGTTATTTTCTATTCTTTCTTTATTAGAAATAGTGATAATTATGCGATATTGGTACCAAAAATAAATATCTAAAATCTGCGCGATAATCTAACTAATTAAAATTCATACTAAACTGAGAATAAAAAAAACAACTGAGCTCCACTATTATATTAATATTTCATAATATTTCATATTTAATAAAATTCACAAGGGATTAAAAATCAAAGATAAAAAAAGAAACTGAGCTCCACCATTACATTAACATTTGTTACATATTATCCTTATTTATAACATCAAATACGAAGACAGTGATCTTTCATACATTTATAAAAAATCAAAAGATGAATAATTGCAGAGAATGTACCATGTAAATATATAATATGATAAAATACATTTATAATACCTGAAGACCCCACCTTTCTTTATCACATTCCAAAAAACTATGGACACCCGTAAAAATCCACAATCTACATTTCGATTCAACTGCCCTACATTTTCAGCTAACAGTTCCAATATCAAAGACCACGTGAGATAATTAAAACGATTAATTATTATCCAATTACAACTAATTAAAACGATCCTGACAACACTCGTAACCTACTACAATTTTTCAAACAGATAAATCTTCCAAGCTCTCCACAATAAAATACGTACATCTTCCTTCTGAAAACTTTAGATGTCTACAAGTCTACTCACCGATGACTCTAACGTTACCATTTTAAAATCAATCCAAACTCAATGTTACCATTTAAAAAAAAAAAAAAAAAAAAAATGTATAATATTCGAAATAGAAGACACGCGCGGATCGGGAAAAAATGGCAGCTCGAATGACCAGGTTATGTTTTGCTTGGTTTCTTTTCACTTATCAGGTGAATCGGTACATGGGGCCCCGTCAGAGCGAGCCAACATGGTGGGGAAAGCGTGTGCCCCGTAAATGGCCGATCTACACGACACGTCGCGCGTGCCATTGGCAGTGAAAAACATTTATGGAAACGTGCTTCACCTTTTACGAGTGAAGCCACCGATTACTTAATCCCTTCGGGGAGAGCACAGGGGAAAAAAATGACGGCCCGTGAATGGCCTAGGTTATTGCCAGCGTTCCCTCTCGCTTCAGAAAACGCGGATCGATGATTCGTGCCGTGGTTTTAGACTCCGGGGAACAGGCTGGAAAATTGTTTCCAATTTTCTATCGTTTCCTGTCCTTTGAACTTTACCGTGTGACCGACGAAAAGAGTAATTTTGCTCTGTTTCAATTCTTAATTAAGGAAGGAGGGATTTATTTTGTTCCAATTTTTTGTTTTTTTTTTTTTGTTTCTTTTTTGCAATTAGGGAGTATGGATTTGTGGAAATAGAATCGTGGTTGGAGGATTTTTAGGATTCGATTCTGGATGTTCTAATTTTTAGTAATTAGGGAGCGTTGGGTTTTGGAAACAAAATTGTTGGTTGAGGATACTTTGTAATGGAAGTTTGGATATTTTGGATAATTTTGTAATAATTAAAAGGTAACGAACTGATTTATCTTTTTGGATTTTTATGTGGTTTTCTGTTCCTTCTATTCTTGGATCAGATGTTTTCAATAATTTTGCAGTAATTGGAAGATAACGGATCGAACTATTTTCTTGGATTTTTATATAAATTTCTATTCTTTCTATACTTAATTTAGATGTTTTCAATAATTTTGTAATAATTAAAAGGTAACGAATCGAACTATTTTCTTGGATTTTTATATAAATTTCTATTCTTTCTATACTCAGCTTAGACGTTTTCAATAATTTTTCAATAATTGAGATAGCTTCCTAGATTTTACCGAACTATAATACCATGATTCGCACAAAACCACCATAAAACCCTTTTCAACTTATTCTCAAACCAATCCCGCTTACTTAAATCAAGAATTCTGCAATATTAAAAAAAATAATAAACCGATCTATCTTCCAAAATTCTCCCAAACTATAATTCCATCACGATTCAACAAATCGACCGTAAAATAGAAATAATCTCCAAACACTGGCTCCGTCAAAAAATTTACGCCAACGCTATAATCTAAATACCGCAAAAAAAAAAAATAAATATAAATTCAAACAACCGACACAGAAGCGTGATCTTTGCACCAGTCTAAGAGAGAAAACACCTTGATAAAAATTACATCGAGATACCTCATTCCAAATATATTTTGCGATCAAACACTCATGAACGGTAACGTACGTCTGCGATAAGAAAATGTGATTTAACGACAGGTCTCGAAACAGCGATGAAAGAAAACGCGACGCGGAAGAAGGAAGCCGCAAAGAAGGCTCCGATTAAAGACCAACCGTGGACCGAGAGAAAAAGAAGAGACGTTAAGTTCGGTAACAGGTGGAGAAAAAAATAAAAAGGACACACCGGGGACACGGTGGAATGATAAATTCGCGTTCACACGTGTTTTTTGTCGGCCTCAAGCAGTCCCCCACTGCCTCCTTCGATCCTAATCGACGATCTTACGTCACGGATGCAAAGTCACAACCGGTTTTCAGAGAGCGAACGGGCCTTACGAACTGTGTTTACACGTAACGTGCGTCAGCTTCGGCCCTGTCTCTCGTTTCCTATCTTTTTCTCTTTTCTTTCTCTTTTTCTACAGACAGCCAAAGGTCTCTCCGACCGTTGGATTATTTAACGATAAACTTCTGGTTAGCGAGATGAAATCATCTCGCTAACGGCTGTCTGGCTGATCGTGCATAAATGGAAGGGCAAACATTTTGGTCGATCTCGGTAATCTTTCGTTGTTCCTTTGCCCATTTTTCGGGCAAAGTTTAATGTTCATTCGGTGGAGAGTAAAATTAGATATCAAGTTTGTCTTGGAGTATTGATCACTGGGAGATGGATACGATTCGACGGTTGGGTGAAACGAAGACTTTGGGATTATTTTACCGAGGGAAAGCGGATGGGAAAATAAATAGAATTTTTTTGTTTTTCTTGGCTTAAAGTATTTAGAAATGATTCTTCACAGGGAATTGTAATTTGTTGATATTGTATTGAGGCGCGCGAAGTGACTTATAGTGACTATATTAGGTAGTTATTAGTAAATATTATTAGATTTAAGTCTACGAAATTTATTATGAGCAATTATGTATATCTCGCTCTTGAAAATATTGTAATACTGTAATAGATGTATATGTAGCTTTTGGCACTAATGACTCTATTGTTATTGAGAACTTTAAAATGAACTGAATAAAAAAAGAAATATTAAGTTTAGTTAATGTACCTGTTTACTGGATTTAAGGAAGTATACCTTTTTAATTTATGTGTATTAATATCAGTGAGAGTTAATTCTAAAGCTGGTCTAACATATTTAACAGGGTATCAAATAAATATCTATTATTACGAATATTATAATTTACAGATTGGAAATGATAGTATTAAATAATTAATTACAATTCAGACGATTAATTTAAAAATGATCTCAATAATTTATTCTACAAATCCAAATAATTTTATTAAGATATATAAAAAGAAACACAACTAGATTAAAATTTTCAAGTTTCGAATATTAAAAAAAAATAATTTCGCCTTCAAATACTTCGAAACTGTCTCGATTTTCGTACGCTTCGCTACAACCAACCATACAATTTCAAATCCAAATTTATTCAAACCCTCGATTGCCGAAGATAAAAGAGAAAAAAAAGAAAAAAAATTCTAATTTTCGCAAAGTCGGTTGGAGAAAAGCTACAGCAACTCGTTGCTGTAAAATTCGCAACCCCTAAAGATCCGAAAAACTTCCGATTCACCGTGAAACCGACGAGGTACCAGCCAACACCGATCCTCCGTGCTCTCGCACCCTCGATCCGGAACGAAACAAAATTCGCCAAAAAAAAGAAGCAAAAAAAAAAAGAATCGAGAGCACGTTCCATTCTCCGTGTCGTCGTTCACCTCTGTTATTTCAATATCCGCGAATGGCCGCGCTATCGAATATTGAGTGCCAATATTTGCGCGCTGCTCTGTCGGCGTTTATTCAATGGCCAAAACGTTTCCGAGGGGGCAGGCGGATGGAAAAGGTCGGCGAAGAGAAAAGAGATGGTACCGAGCATAATTAAGCCGCTCTATGACCGTGCATTCACGACGATTAAGCGATCTAATTAGAGAAAGACCAGGAGACAACTCACCTTTCTGCAGCTGGCCATGGTCCGCGTTCATTTTCGCCTGCAACAGAAAGTGCTGCGCTTCACTAAGTAGAATTAGCACGGGGGCCGTGAAAATTCCGGCTATTCTGCTAAAATATGTGCAAGCGGTTGGCTCACCTCGTAACCTTGTTTCGCGCCACGTCCGCCGCCCCAATAGTCGCTCTCCTTGTCGTGGGGGTTGCATTGCTGTAACAAAGAGAAGAGGGTGGTGTTAGTTGTTGCCTGGAACGGAGTATACGGTTCTCTTTTTTTCTTTTTTAATTTCGGGCGTGTCTTTTGTTTCGCTTTTTTTTTTTGTTATCCGTTTCTTAGTCCTGCTTGCGTAATTTTTAATATTTGCGATAGGTTAATTTCTGTTCGGAACCGAGGATGATATTGGGTTGGCTAAAAAGTTCCTGTGGGTTTTAAGGGGCGAATAAAAAGCGATTTTGTTTTATTAGAGTAGGAAATATTTTTATTCGGATAATTTATTATTCACTTTAATCGCTAAGTCTTTCGTTTTTAAGATTTCAACCGAATTTAGTTTTTCAGAGCGCGAGAAAGTTAGCAGGAACTTATTGGCGAACCTGATACTTTTAATCGTTCGGATTTATCTTTTATATTTATATATTAATTTATGCCTTCCTTTTATTCCTATAACATCCACGAGATATTAAATATTAAAATAATTACTAACTTGTTATCTTAACGCAGCCTAACGTAGAGTATGATCCAAAATGAAACAAACACGCTATCTCTGATAAATTACAATTTCAATTTCAACCGTGCTTTCAACTTCTAAGCTTTAGAATCATCAAATTCAAATTACATACAATACTTCCATATCTTCCATCGGATCTAACGTAAGACTAAGAAATAGGAAACCGAAGGGTTAATACGATAGCGAAACGATAATAAAAGTAAGGATCCAGGAGGACGTAACATTGGGAAGAAAATGATTTCTTTTTTTCGCAAATAGAAGTCGATTTCCAAAAACCGCGCATCGATAATTGATCGAGCATCATAGCAAGGGGTGGGTGGTACGAAGCCGAGGGTTGGCAAGGTGGCGGAGTGTGGTACGTCGGGAAGCAGTCGAAGTAGCGAGCCGGTGGAGGCGGAGGCAGAGAGGGTCGACGATGGTAAAGAGGGCGGCGAGGGGTGAAAAGCACCGTCTAGACACAACACAGACGAGGGTGGCGGGCCTGGCCTGTGACCTTGGGCATCACTCGGCCTTCTGCAGAGATAAATAATCCAACGCTCGAACCATCTTTTTCCTACATCACTTGTTAGGTGGGTACGTGTACTTGGGATAGGGGGTGGATAAATTGCGTGGTTATCGTAAAAGTTATCAAGGACGTTAAGGGTATGCGACGCGATAAATCTCTCCTTTGATTCTGATTTGAATCCTTCGTTCATTTTCAGTCCCAATCTTACGCGAAGAATCGCTTAAATAATTTTTGGTTTCAATTTTATGACGAAGATTTGTTTTTCTCGAAGTCAGAAAATTTATTTCACCCTGTTGTCCTGCTCATTTGTACTGCAAATTCGTATATCTTTACAAAATATTTTCCTTTTAGTTTTAGAATATTTTAGGCTTACGAAAAAAGAAGTAAATGCAAACAAGTATGCGACGTGAAGATAAAATAATATAAAAAATGATCTGCGTGGAAAAAATTAATAAAATTTGTCCTTTGATTCTTCTATGAATCCTTCGTTAATTTTCAACCCCCATGTTACGTGAAAAATCTCTCAAACAATTTTTTACTTCCTAGACAAACTAAACTTTCAATTTTACGACGAACCTGTGTTCTTCCCAAAACTACAAAATTCATTTAACCTTGCAATCCCCTTCATTTATACCAGAAAAATCTTTTTCTTAAAACATCTCAGACTCGCAAAAAAAGAAGCAAACGAAAATACACCGAATCTGACAAAGGAACATTCGAAAGCATTATTTCAAGGACCGCGACGAGATTAAAAAGCTAAGAGTACGAACGAGCAGTGTACAGATATTTCCAAACTCCAATTCTTCAACCCCAATAGACACACCCCCGTTAAAAATAAAGCGTTAAATCTAAACGCAGAGCGTCACCGGTAGGTGTTCCTTAAATCTTTCAAATTTGTTCCATGTAAATCACTCGACGACCAACTAATTGCCGACCGGATGAAATTTTCTAGAATCGTGTTCCCATAACATCGAGCGTGTCCAGGCTGAATTGTGCGGGGGCGGTTTAAACACGTCTGACAAGCAGGACACCGGGAATGGTAGAGACATTAAGGGATGACCTCGTTTCCCTTCTCATGACCTAAACCACAGCCGACCCGGTGCCACCCTCCCCACAACCCTCCACAACTACGAGGACCTTGCGTGTGGTCACGTATCCTCTTCGAAGGACTCGGAATGTGCGCCGTGAAGGGTGGCTCAGGGTGGTCTGCTTTGGGTCGAGGGATGATGTTCCGCGAAAGATCAAATAAACGCGATCCTTGGAATTTATTGTACTGTTTTTCTTGGGATACTTTTTCGGAAAAATTTCTGATTCACGCGATACTCCAAGCAAACGAAGTTTGGAAATATGGTTAAATAAATCCTTTCACGATTGATTTTAAGAACTTAGAATTTTTATTTGCAGAAATCGATTATTATATTATATACAATAATTATTAGATTATTTCAAAAACAGAGATAGATAAAATATATTGAAAGGACGAAACAAGAATTTGGCGGACGAATGGAACAGCGTTAGAAAATTGACGATACTCTTCGCGAAAATAGAAAAATATTGGTATCATTTAGAGAACGATACGCGAAAAGACCTTGGCGCAAGAAACTAGGCGAGTCTACGTTTCGACAAAATATTCCACTTAAAGTTTTTGTACATTGTCGTACGGTGACGATCGTTTTATTAAACTCGTGCGGAATTTTTGAATCTCGAATCATCCGATTTCTGCACCATGGTTCTCGATTGGTTGTAAAAGAACGGTAAAATAATTTTCCGAGGAGAAAAGCTTTGCCCTAAATCAATGTTCAAGTTGATTCCACGATCGACCCAGTTTAATATCCAGGAATCGATAGTCAGCCATTCGGTGGTACTGAATTTTACGCCCCCATAAATCCGAGGGTGTAGGACCGACCTAGAAACCGAGCTAAGGGACACCATAAGGCGTCGAAAGGGCAATGCTTTCGTCTGTCGCTCTACAGGTGGCTCGTGAAACGATCCGATTCTTGTGAGAAAGTCCAAGAACGTGAAGGGATATGCATTTTTCGAGCGGGGGTGGTCAGCTCGGCCCTAACGCCGAGGAAAACTCACCCTCTCGCGAACGATGGGATAAAAATCCCTCAAGATATTGCTACGCTGTTCGTGGACACTTTTATTGAAACAAAATCTCGATGCTTCGTTCTTTTTTTTTTTATTCCATTCTCTTGTTGGTCCAGAGACACACAACTGGGAAAAAATTTTGGACTCAATTTCGTTTTATTAATATAAAAATAAACACTGTAGGTTTCGACCGTCTGAGGACGAAAAAAAAATTCTGGACGACTGTCCTTTATCTCTGTTGCGATTTAACACTAGAATAACCGACGATTAAAGTAGATTTATTTGTATCGAAGGAATCACCATGATAGGTGTTTAAAAAAAATATATATATCGCAAGGGAATTAAGCCTTCCAGAAAACTTCTGGAAGTACACCTTTCTTGATTCCTAGAATTTATATGAAAAATTACCAAGTCATTTTGACCACTTCGGTAGTTCCAGTGTTAAAATTACTTCTGGGTACGAAACGATCAGAAAATTAATTTTGTATCGAGGAATTTCGTAGATCTTGATAGATATCACTTTGCGTGGAATGTTCTATGTTTCGATTGCACTGAGTTAACAGCGATTTCGTGTGTTCGATAGAGATAAGAGAATTCTAAATTATTTCCTTCTTATTTTCTTTAATTCCTGAATTCTCTGAAATATTTTCTATATTTTCTTTCTATGCTGTCGAATAGAAATAAATAATCCAAATCGTACGGTGAATTATTTTTAGCACGTTCTATTTTTCTGCAGCCATGCTTTAAAAGTTCCTATTCCTACAAGAAAAAGGATCCGGGGGTGGGAAATTTTTTCTGCTTCGAAAGAAAAAAGAGAAAAAATCGTGAGCGTTCTCATGCATCGTCCGGAAGCGAGCACTGCGATCTGTTTCTATTTTAAATACGGAAGCCAGAGAAGACAGCAAGGTGAACGAGCTAACACGGGGGGGAGGGAATCGTTCTCTGAACAGGAAGAGACCGGATCATCCCTTAAATCCACTCGTCTGCTGGCAGATGGTATCGAGATCGGTCACGTGACACTTAAAATTGGATCCCCTAATGAGAAGAACGAATAATTGAACAACTTCGATCCTCAAGTCTGGCTTACCGACCGTCTAATGTCATCCTTTGACATTTCTATGACATTTCCTGCAAGGGTTGACGGTCCAACTCCTTTCTTCTTTAACGCGAACCGATCTTAGAACATTTACATGCGGAAAAGTTACATTCTCTACTCGTCTCTCTTCCTTTTCGAAATAAGATGTTATCAAAGAAACATTAAACATTGCGCGAAAGTGGATGAAACACCTAATTCAATAATACCTAATTTAATAATACTTAATACTAAATCTACCGACGATTAAAATAGACCAATTTGTACCGAAAAAATAGAAATGATAGGTATTCTAAAAAATGCATAAAGCGAGGAGAAGAAATCTTTGGCTATATTTTTCACAAAAAATCACGAGAAATTCGCCGAACCGAATCGTTGCAAATTTATAGAATTTTTATGAGCAATTCCAAGTCGGTCATTTTGATCGCTTTGGTAGTTTTAGTGTTAAACGGACACGTTACTCCGCTAATCATAATTTTTAACAACAAAATGTCGCAAAATTCGAGGAAAACTGATCGTAGAAAATTAAGTTTCCACTTAACTGGAGCCGTATACTTTTTTGTATAATTTCCTTGGGAAGTTAAATCTTGTATCTTCGTAGACAGAATTTTTATCTCATTTTCAAACAATGCAGATCGAGCAAATAAATAAAGTATCCTAAACATTTTACAACGTCTCGAGTTTTTTTCTTTTTTTTTTTATAACAGTTCCGTGAAACCGAAAGAAGTTTGATAGCGCAAAGAGTTAAGTGGTTTCCATTAAACAGACAGGAACCGAAGCAACCTGTGCTCTCGAAACAATTTTCCAGAAAAATTGAAAAGAAAATCTTTAACACCCATTAAACCAAGAAAACCCTCCAGGCTAAAATATTCGCCGATGAAACGTCATTAAAATCCAAGCAGACCCCGCACGAAAATTTCCCCACTCGAGTCCTCTCCATCCCATCACTAAACCCTGGAGTTCGTTGACTGAAATACCTACAATCACCCTCGAGCTTCTCCCGCATCCCGTTTCAACCCCCGTTCTTCGTGGACACGAAACAGGCCCTTCAAAAATTCAACTCGATAATTTCCATCGAGCCGGAAACGCGGCGGAGGGGGTGGTTTGGTGGCTCCGTCCGATCCAACCCTTACGTCCAGGCAAAAAGGGTGGCCAGAGGAGAGGAGCCAAGGGGGTTGGTTGATGGAAAAGGCGAAAAGGAGGGAAAAAATGGAAATACGTGCTCCACGATCCCCGGATTGGTAATCCAACCTACCACGAGCAGCTCGAAGGGAAGATAAAGAAGGGAAAAAAAAAAAAAAAAAAAAATACATTTTAGCTCGCATCCAGGCGTTGCAGCCACCCTCTCCTCGGCCCCCTTGGCTCCCTCTCCTCTCTATTCCGTACGTCGGTGTAGGTGGTCGGGCCGATAGTCGAGAGAGCGTCCCGATAGCAAAAGGACGCCGACGCCCGGCGTCGGAGGGTGGCCGGGGAAAAAAATCACAAGGACGGGGGAAGGAAGAAGGGGTGGGTCGTCGGTGGAGAGTATAGAAAGAGAGAGAGGCCGCGACATCGGGGGAAAACGAGGATGAGAAAGAGCGGAGAGATCGAAGGAGAGCAAGAAACGGGCTCGATGAAAAAGAAGGGAAAAGAGACAGAGAAAGAGGGCGCTTCGTGCGGCCTCAGCCGAGGGGTTTGCGGGAGGAGAACGAAACGACCGTCCGGGGGAGGGAAAAAAGGTGTAAAAAATAGCGGAGCCGAGGAAACGGGAGGAAAAAATCGGCCAGTCTCAGAGAAGGAGTAGCGCGGCCGGGGAACGAGGGGCGGAAAGATAGAAACAGAGGGGGAGGGTGGAAGAATCGAGTAAGGGGCGCGATGGAAGAACAAAGAAGAGAGGTGCGACAGGAATAATAGCTGATAGAGGAGAAGGGTGAATTTCGTTCCTCTTCCAGTAGGGCGAATTGAAAATGGTCCGTGTAAATGTTTTCTTTGAACGATAACGTCTGAACTGTAGCTCTTCTTTTTTTTTTTTTTTTTTTCATCCAATTATACCTCTGGTAATTAAACTTCCGTTAAAAACGAGACCCAACGTGTTCGTAGGTAAACATAAATACTCTTCGTTCTTAATTGAACGCGGTAAGAGTGGCAAGATTCTAACGAAACATCCGAGCGGTCCGCGAGACAGGGCCTCGCGGAGGAAGAACGTACATCTACAACGCCTGAAGCAGCCATCGAGCTCACCCCTTAAACATCCGAACCCCGCAGAATCCCAAAAATTCTGGAAAGAACGAGCAGAAGAAGAGGAGCCGCGCGTTCTCCGTGTCCAGTCGGAGATAGACGTCGGAGAAGCGAAGCGCTCGGAGGGTGACAGTCGGTGGGGGTTGTGGAGAGGCGCAAAAAGACGAAAGGGAAGAAGACACGTCGGCTAAGGGGGGGGGGGAGGAGGCGGCGGCGGTGAAGGAAGAAAAAGGGGAAGGCGAACGCTGCGAGAACCGGACGAAGACAGAGAGACGCGCTAGGAAAAGTGGGTGGTCGGGTGAGAGAAAGGGAGAAAAAAAAAGGGAGACAGAAAGGGGTGAGACGGTGGTGGGCCGAGGGGAGAAAGGGAGAAAGAGAGAAAGAGGGGCCCACACCGTGCACATGCGTGACCGTCCGTCCGCGTACGAGGCGGCGTGTATTGATCAGCCAAAGAGCGCCACGACGCCGGGCGTCCTTTCTGCGAGCCTTGCTTTTTTCGGCACGACGGCCGAGAGTGGAGGAGCTGCTAGATGCTGGCGGACGAAGGGGGTGAATACGCCGTTCCGTGGCGAGGAACGCGAGCGACGGAGGAGGGAGGCCGCGTCGCGACCTAGCCCAACCGGACGCTCCTCGTGACGTCACCCTCTCTTTTCTTTATCCGTCGTTATTTGCCACCCTCTTTATCTTGTCGACCACCCCTCTTTCCATCGTTCCCTTTGCCAGTGTCCTCGAGACCTCGGAACTGGCTCGTTAAAGATGAAATTTTTGGCGACCGTGAGAGAGAGAGAAGATTCGATTGGGCGGTGGAAGGGTGGTTTCGGGTGGTTTGGGGTGGAGGTATTTTGGAGCGAAGTTGAGAAGATTGGAGGAAAAGGAAATTGTAATAGAACGGTACGTAATAGCGAGAGGAAGCTTTAAAGAATTATATCGGCGGTCCAGGATGGTCGAAGTTAGAATTGTTTCAACAGAGATGTGCTTAGTTTCGGGCGGGGTAACTTGTTGATATAATCGTCGCGATTATATTATACCGTACGACGAATGGATATAATTGGCAAGAGTTAGGAGAATTTTTGCGACTCCCGTCGAGGGTGAAAGTTAAAGCTTCGCTTTCATCGCACGCGAATTTTACGCGGAACACGCTAACTGAGTGAACGGTAATTGTTTAACGAAATTATAACAAGCATCGTCCTGAAACCGGTTTAAAATTCCGGGCAAGAGAAAAGAGTAGCCGGGCCGAGATATTTTCCATGCTAAATACCGGAAATTATATTCCATCGAGAACGAACTTTTTCCTTTAATTCTTTCCACCCCCTTTTCCTTCATATTCTGCTAACCTTCTTCTCTAGGGTTTTCTTTTTTTTTTTTTTGTTTTTTTCTCTCTCTTCTATTTTTATTGTTTCGTCGGGGAGAAAGAAGAGAGAAGTGGGCCGCGAGAGGGCACGAAAAAGGAAACACTTTCGAAGTTCCTTCGCGGATTTAATTTCGTTGAACACTATCCTCGAGGAATATGATAGCTCCGACGCAACCCTCTTTCAAGCCTCCGCGCTACCTTTTTATTTATTTATTCCCTTCGCTGGTGTAATGTTTCCTTCGTTAACGCCAACTAATTTTAAACGTTTAATACCGCGCTTCTTCTCAATAGTTGGATTAATGTATTCTCCGCGTTTCGTGCAAGTTAAACTGTTTTATCACATGTTTGTAACGCTTGTACTACAGATACAGCTGTATTATCCCTTTGGCTTGGAATAACGAGTCGCACTCCTGGCGCGGATCATGCTTCGAATACAATAAAAACGCACAATATTTCTAATAAAATTTAATCTCAACTTTAACTGCAATTTCAATTTATAAGACTCAGAATTAGTAAATATAAACCGTGTATAATATTTCAATATTTTGCATTTAACAAAGTGTTAAAACAGTGAATAAAAGAAATCGTAAGAGGTTAAACCTTAGCCAAAGTTTCGAAAGTTTGATAAAAAAAAAGAAATAAATTTATGGAAAATTTGAAGACACAAAGATACAAACAATAATCAGCAAAAATATAAAAATTTAAAATACAGTACTCGTTATAACATTTACCGAATAAAACAGCTACCTATCTAGCTAACACTTTTTTAATTACATTTATAAAATATGAATTTGTTTAAAAACCACGCAAACCCATTAAAATACCTAATAGTTAAGGACCAACCTTTCCATTTTCCTTCAAATTTTTCTTTCCCCGATTCGTTGGCGAGATTCAACGTGCATCGATCCGAACCAATGCTTCGATTCGCCCAAGTAGGCTAGACCGCTCGATTCTTGTCAATCTTTCACAGTTAACGCCACCTTCTTCCACAACCCTTATTTGCCAACGGTACAAAACACTTGGGAAGACTCTTACACCAGTTTTTACGTCGACTTCTTTCGTAGTTACCGGCCACGTTTGAGCAAGGTGCGCTTTCTCTTCGAGAAAGATTAAGGATCACCGGTTGATCTTACGCCCGACCCCTTTTAGTCGCCTTTTACGACAAGCAGGGGATACTGTGGGTGAATTCTTACCCCCCACCCACAGGGACTTTAAATTTGCACCAACCTTGCGTTCTTAATACTTAATGAGCTAATTTCTCAATTACTCGACAGATCTACTAATTTTCGAATTGTATTATATTAACACTAGATTTACGGAACCCGTCAATTTGGCGCAGTTCAAATTTCCGGCTCAAGTTTAAGAATCATGATTGAGAAAAATATAAACTCAAAATGAAATTTATGTAGAAAAATTGACTAAATAAATTTCTTATGGAAATCTATTAATTTGAAGCAAACCGAACAAATGATATTACAAAAAATTTCAATGTATCCATCAGAATGATCCAATCAATGCCCGTAAACCTAGTGTTAAAATAAATTAAGCGAACCCTGAAAGTTTCCTTTTAATAATCACAAATATATCCTGAAACCCTGATCGATATTTATAAACCTAAAAAAATTTAATTAACCAGTTCAATACCTCGATCGTTAAAAAAAAAAAAAATATTAGTCCGATCTGAAAATATTGTAGTGACTAGAGAAAAAGAATCATTACGAAATTATTAGAATATTCCTGAAGAAAAAAATCCAAAAGAAATGAAACTAATATTCATCAGAAAACCCCTTTCCTAACACATGGTCCACATACTTCGAGTCAACCATAAGTTCCCCACCTCCTCTTCCACCGATATTGTAGATTCAGAGGGGAGGATATTTCGGAAAGAAAAACGGTCACCCCATAAAGAAGCCGAACCTCTGTTTTCTCGCAGGCAATCGGCACATTGCCTGGCAAAGTGCATCCACGGTGTTCATCTCGCCGGCTGACGGGCCGATCCAATGTTTGGAGAGGACTACTTAAATTCTTAATGCCCCAGAAGGGCCTCTCGTGTTTAACTATCTGCTGGTGATCAACAATTCCCTGGATCGTCCTCGAGTGCTATCTGTCGCGATGGATTTAGCCTCTGTTGCGTTTCGATGCTTCAACGGAGCTTAATTGCGCATCGATGGAAGAATAAATGGTCAATTTTCACAGCTCTTTCCATGTTCTTTTCATCGTCCCTTCTTTTATTATTGGGGGAACTTTGGTTAACCTTGCTGTGATTCTTAGAGCGAAAATCTTATAGCGATTTTTTTAAATTCTCTAATTTTGACATAGACATAGCGGAAACTTGCATTTTTTAATATGTTTTAGATTTGAATACGTTTTAAATTTAAGGCAGATTTAGCTAATCGAAAGTAAAAGGTTGAAAGGGTAATTTGTTACAAAAATTCTACAAATTTTCAGTGATCTATTTCAGACAATTTTCTATAACATCTTCTGCAAAATATAAATACTCATTTATTTTCCTTGCGTTCTATATTTCTTCAGATATCTACAATATCGATTTCTTTCGTGTGAATAGCCATACTTTAATTGTCGTTAATTGTTAACGCTAGATCTACGGAACTCGTCAATTTGAGGCAGTTCAGATTTCGCGTTTAACTTAAACAATAGGAAATGTGAACTCAGACTGAAATTTATATTCGAAAACTGTGGTGAACAGATGTCTAATAGAAATCCATTCATAGGAAGTAAAACGAACTAATGATATTACAGAATCTACAGACTTGCCAGGAAACGAGAGGCAACGATATTGAAAATAATCGAACACATCTTTATATCATCTTGTGCACCCCCACGACCGGATCTCGACTGATCAATCCCAGATCTGTTAACACGCAGATGCTTTCTGGCACTCGCCAGAAAATTTCTCCCTATAAACCTCGGCAAAAATATTTTCAATATCAAAAAAATTTGTATTTTAACCCTTTGGCAAATAGCCGCCCAAGTCTTTTTCCCGTTGCGGACTCGTGTCGACAAATAGCCATCCAAGTCCGTGAAATTATCTTTCTAAGCGATAAGATGCGCAAGGTATAGTGTACTAAACATTTTTATCCTTCCTTTGTAAGAAAATGAGGGATTTTCAGCGGTGAAGTTTCTGTCGAATCGTCGAATGTGCAACGCGGCTCCGTCCGCAAAGAGTCAACCCTTTCCGAGCCACTTTCGACACTGTAATTTAACTAGTTTATATTCAGTAATATACTGAACTTTCACATTTTCATTACCAGTAAGATATCTAGATAGAAAATTTTCCATCAAATAACATTTTAATGTAAACGAATATGTTTCGTATCCAAAAAACTGAAAACAATGGAACAAAGTAAAATGTCGAGTCTGGCTCGACATAAGATCGCACAGGGTTAATGTCATCGAGATGATCCAATGAAAGAGATCGTAAAGGAGGAAAACGCTTCTCCCAAGAATTCCGAAATGCTGATCGCCTCGTTGGTCGTCATCTTAATGAGTTATAGCGAGCCAGCCCGACACTAATGACACAAGTCAGGGACGACGATCCGGTGGGTCCCCATGGACCAACGATTCCCAGAACGAACAGGGATAGAGAACAGGGTGAAGACTCGAGGCCATGCAACGACGGCATCGAGTTTCGACTCGTGACAGAACGAAACTCTGATCGACCGGCCAAGGTCTTCGACTTCGACTCGCTTAACCGAGGGTCCTGATAAATTGCTGGCAGCTGGCAAAACTCTCTCACTCTTTCTGCCTTCTTCAAGGGTTACCCTCGAACACGTGGCCGGGAGAACGAACGGGTACGGGACCTGTTACAGCAGTGTCGACCTAGACACCTTTTGCCGTAGATCGTCGAACATGTTGCGTTGATTTGGAGAGCTGGATGAACGAGGATTCTGGTTCGGGTTAGGCTCGGGTTAGGTTCGTGTT